>JAFFST010048347.1:76017-93517 GCA_022414735.1 Noturus placidus | reverse complement strand
GATGGTAAATACATGTCTGCTTTTTGTATAAACCTGGAAAATGGAATTTGTAATTAATTACTGGATATTGATTCAATAACTGTCCATCTATAACATATGCAGGTACTACGCCCCTCCCTACAGCATGGGGAACAGGATAATGACCCAGACAGCTGTGTCTCCCTACATCTCACCTGTCTCCACTTACCCGGTATGACCTCTCTCTCTCTCTGCTCCATTTTTAATAGTGTTTTCAAACCTGGATAATAACAGCTCAAAGGTTTTTTTGGGTTTATTTTTTTTCTTCACGATTGAGTGGATGCACGACGATTATAAATAGGCACAATAACCATTGTGTTACAACCGGAGACTCTCTGCTGATGAGGACACAGCAGCTGTGTCAATGTAGTTAAGTCTTTTGTGCTGAGTTGTTCGCTTTCATACAGCACCTGCTCTCAATTGTGTGTGTGTGTGTGTGTGTGTGTGTGTGTGTGTGTGTGTGTGTGTGTGTCTACAGGTTCAGAGTCCCTCCTGGATGACACATCAGCCTTATATTATGCAGCATCCGGTAAGCAAGTAAAACAGTAGTTGACTGTAGAGGTAGCACTAACATGCTGCTTGTCTGGAACAAAGAATCGTTGGCTTGGAGGCAGCGTTGTTCAGGCAGCATGACAACAACGCCACGTTATATCCTTGACCGTTGTTAAAAAAGATGCGAAGCACAAAATGTAGCATATCATCGCATCATTGTCATCTTGTCTCAGCGGCCTGTCGAAGAAGCAACTGTAAATGCAAACCAAAACCCTTTAGCGCAGTCGGCCACAGAGCCTGTTCCTGGAGACCTGACTTCCTGCAGGTTTAATCTCCAACCCAAATCCAACATGCCTGTTTTAGTCCATCAAGAGCTTAGAGTGGCACGATTACGGCTGGAGCTGATGTGGTCGGGACGATAGATCTCGAGGAACAGGTTTGGGGACCACTGCTTTACAGTCAATATTGATAAGCCTTAGGAAACGCCTCCATCTGCCAAGCATCTCACTTTCATTTCGTTATCTATTGACTATCTATTAACTCCCACATCTGATTATGTAACGGGTACGCTCTCAAACACAGGCCAATTCTTTTAAAAAAAAATGTAAAGTGTGTGTGCGAACAAGTATAGAAAAGGAATCTGTTTTTATTCATCTATTTATTTAGATAATGATCCTGACAAAATCAGTACGTTTACATGGACAACAATATTGCAATATTTCCCTGATTAAGACGATACACTGATTAAGAGACTATCATGTAAACAGCAATTCTTGATGACTTTAATCCGGCTAAAGTCATACTCTAAGTAAACACAAATCATATTAAGATGTGTGGAGTATTCCTGTTTTAGTCGCATTACAGACATGTACACACCTTAATCACACTATTAACATCTTGTAGGAGTTTTCACCACATTGTGCGACAGGACACGTACATACACGGCAGTGCTCAACAGTTTAACAGCAAACGAGAGCACGGCTGCGTCTGAAACGTATTTACTTACTAAACACACATATTGTTTCTACTATATAGTAAGTACGTGGTTTGGGACGCAGCCCACGGCTTCAAGCAGTCATCTGTTAGCACGTATAACACTACAAATAATTAACTGCACTTGAAGCTTTTGTAAAATTAAAAATGAAAACACCCAAAACTGTATACGGTACATAACGAAGACCAACTGTACGTTGATATGTGAAATTCTGGAGGGACGTCGGACGGCGTGGTGACATAACGTGTGACGTTAATCGATCTATGTTCTATAACATGTAAAACATGAACATGAAAGGAATATTCTAAAAGCGACTCATGTAAACATCTTAATCAGAATATTCAGAATAAGGTCAATAATTAGATTACTGCTGTCAGTGTAAATGTACTGAGTGACTTTCTATGTCCTTCTCTCTCTCTCTGTTTGTCTGCTTTCTTTTACTTTTCGCTCCATTTTGAGTTTAGCAAACAGACCTGACTCGCCGTTTCTTGTCTCTCTTCAGGGAGCTGTACTGTCGCCCTCTATGGAGCACCCCATGTCTCTGCAGCAGTCCTCCATGTTGGCTCCTTTGGCCCAACAGATGGGCCACCTCTCTTTAGGTGGCACTGCCACTGTAAGTTCCACACAAACGACATCAGCTAATACTATTTAAGAGATGCCTTTTTAAATATATAGTTTTATAGTTATGTAATCATCTTTTGTGGGGGTTTGTATTTTCCAGTTTATTCCGGCAAATACACATATGCAAGGAGCGTATATTCCTCAGTATGCTCATATCCAACCCACTGCCCTTGCCACCGAGGTACGTCCTACTCGTCAGTTCAGCTACTATGTAAGGAAATAAACACAACAGGAAAATAATTTTTCCCCATTATTTTCCAATAACAGCACGTCCCAAAATGTTTTATTCCTTCACAGCAATTTGTACATTTTCTCAGTTTTAAATTCTTTAATAAGACACGTCATGCTTTTTAACTGTTTATAGTTACATTTAATGGTGTGAACAGTGGTTCCGTCGCCAGCCTCACCTCACCTTCCTTCTCTTTTTTTTTTTTGTTTTAAGTTAATGAGACGGAAAAAAAGAATAAATGCAGCTTGTCATGTTCTTTTTCAAAATCACAGCAGATTTTCCGCAGATTTGGGCCAAGACGCGTCATATGACGTCATCACGACGCGCGTTCACCAAAAGCCCTCTTAGATCCACGCGTGTTGAACATGAGAAAAGGTCTCATTTACCAACAAACAACCATGCAAAACCAGTTTGTGCGAGCGAAGTAGTTTTTCCACACACACTCACTCACACACACAAAAAAGGCGCAGCAAAATCGAGCCTTTTTGGCCGCACCACTCACAGGAAAAACTCTTCGAAATCCTGCACGGAATGCGTATAGAAAAGTTTCCTAACAGAAAGCTTCATCATATCATCAGTGAATCATGTCTCTTTGTTAAATAACATTTTCAAAAAAATCACAATTATTTCTATGCTTAGATTACATGGAATGTCCTCCATACAAGTCTCATACAAGCACATCGATGTAAATCTCGAATTGTAGCAACTGGCAGAGTCGTACTGTTACAGAAAATGAATCCACCGTGGTGAAAAGAGCACGCTGTATCCTGAAGTCGTTTAGGTCCTTGCCTGCTTTATCGGTCTTATTCGTTACGTATTGATTTACTGGACTTGTTTGCGTTTAATTAGGATCCCAGCGTGCAGCCCCAGGACGTGAACTCCAGTGATCCCTCCACCTACTCATTCCAACCGAACAAGCAATAAAAGGGTAATTCTCAAAACACAGCCACGTGATGACGTAAACGTGAAACGCACCGGACTTTACCGCTTTACTTCGCATAGAATTGGGATTCGGGACTACGGTTCAGAAAACGTCTCTACACTGTCTTTTTTTTTTTTTTTTTTTTACCCCCCCTAGGTGAGCAGTTGGAGGCGGAGTCAAATGAGGGCTGCTATGACTACAGACTTATCTTCCTTGCAGAGGAAGTGACATCACAGAGGAAAAGACACCTTTTTTTGCACAGGTTCAAAAAACAAACAACAATAACGATGACAACAACAACGACACAAAGTCCACGGTTAAATCAACTTCAACAACCTCAAAGACCCGCAGCAGGTGCATCAGCAACCAAAACAATGCAACTCATCACAGACAGTCAGACAGACAGAAGGAGACGTTTTTATTTTGCTAACGAAAGGAAACGAGACGAACGCTTATTTTTTACCAAGGACTTCGGCACAGACCAAAGTCTGTGAACACTGGACTCCAAGAAAAAAAATGCAGTGTGCTAGTACCTTTAGATGCATGAGAGGACTTTTTAGTATGGTTTTTAGTGTGTTTTTACTGACTGCTTATCTCACACACACACACACACACACACACACACACACACACACACACACACATATACAAGAAAAGAAAATTTGCTGTGGTAGTAGCAACAAGGAGGTTTCTTTTTTGCTTTTGTCTTCCGCACTTTGCCTTCTTGGTCCGTAGTAACAGAAATTTGCCTTGTAAATACTATAGAGCGGGGTTTTAGATTATAACGCCCGGCGGCCGTTGTTGCTCTTCTCTCCTGTCTGTCGAAGCGGATAATTTCCCATGCTTTACTTTAGGTCGTTCTCTGCAAGCAGAATTGTGTGAACGCGTGTGTCAAGGGGAAAGACGAACTCCGCTGTCGTCTGAAGTCTTCTTGCCTTTTTTTCCCCAGTCAAAGTCGATGTGGTAGTTGGTAGACGGTTGTTAGTTCGGGACGGGAGGTTTGGTGGGTGGGGTTTGGGAGGGTTATGGAACTTGTGGGTGGGGCTTGACGGGCGGAGTTTGGAATATAGAATACAGGGGAAGCGCTCGACATCGGGGAGATACACCGTTATATTAGTAGTTTTTCAGAGAGCAGGATTATGACACTTGTTGGTTTTTTTTCTTGTATGTTTGAACACAGTGTGTAGAAATTTCTTGTACTGAGAGGCAGACGTGCAATGTTTCTTTAGATAGAAAGCCAGAGTTGTACAGAACAAGAGTAAAAAGAAAAGAATAAAAAAAAAAGTGTGAGAGAGAGAGAGATCGTTTTTATAACTAAAATCAATCATCGGGAAGTATATCCCGGATTTTTCTTTTTTTTTGTTCGCGCAACGATTTTGTTCTAACGCAGTCACCCCTCTAGTCCATGGCAATATTAAGGGCTGCAGCTGTCAATCAGAATCCTATATAAGATGCAGTGACTTTAGAATGAAATGAAAAATGGACACTACCGGTCAAAAGGTTTAGAGACACGCGACTGAAATGTTTCTCATGATGTAAAAAACTGTTTTTGATCTGAAGGTGTGTGATTAAACGTTTGAAATCGGTGTCATAGACAAAAATTTAATCGTATTCATTTCTTTCATTAGAAAACGAACATTTTATTTACAAAAATATTTTTAAACGGATGACTTTGAGAGAAATTTTCCGGAAAGCAGCCGATAAGAGTCCAGCGTCGGTGTGAAGTCCTTTAATACTGTTTAAAAAGCATCTCAGGGGAATTCCTCAAGAAACCGATCGAGAAAATGCCAAGAATACATTTCTGGAAATTTCTGGGCAGAAAACAGCGTCTACTTTGAAGATGCTAAGTTTTTTTTTTTATTTTTATTTATTTTTTTTTATCACAACATAATTCCCATAGTTTCATTTGTGTTCTTCCACAGTTTTGTGGAAGTTTATTCACAGTTTATTCTTATAAAATGTGGGAAAAATTGATAAAAATAAAGAATGAGTGTGTCTAAATGTTTGACCGGTAGTGTATATTCTGTTAAAAACGGCATGTGAGAGAAAATCGACGAAGGATAAGCTCTTGGGTGTTACATTTCAAATCGAGTCATGCAGAGGAAAGAATTAAGGCAATAAAAATATCATTTTAAAAAATCAAGGCAATTAAGATACTTTCCACCAAAGACCATCAAACAAGTTCCCATCGGTATGGACTAACCCTAAGGTGCAGGTGTAAGCTCATAAATATGGATATTTGGAAATTGTGCCTTTTTTTGCCAACTCTGTTATGATCATGTTTGTATTTACTTGTATACTCGGACATGAAGTATCTGAGAGTAAGGAGAAATACACGAAACACTAAACTAATCAAAGGCTAACGATGCAGATTCAAAAGCGGCTTTGGTCTTTAACATAGATAGTTAAATGGTGTCACGTGTGTCTTTTTTTTGTTTGTTTTGTTTTGTTTTGGGTTTTTTTGTTTGTTTTTGCGGCTGTTTTCTTTTGATGTCCAGGTCAGCTTGGCCGTCAATCTACCTCAGAGTTGTATCTGTCGTCTGATTGGTCGGGTTTGCAGGTCTATCCTGCCCAATCAGAAGGGGAAAAACACCAGCTCTGGAGCTGGGATCATACAGGACTTCACATTTAACACATCTGTTCGTCCACTTCTTAAAAAAAAAAAAAAAAAAAAAATTTTGGGGTTATATTCCTGTCTTTTGTTTGTTCTCTTTTTTGTATTTTGATGTTTGGCTATCTGGAGAGTTACTAAACACAATATAGGCCTCTTTGTTCGGAAAAATCTGTGGCGGTGAGAAAAGCCTGCGTGACTGCTTCCAAAAAGAAAATAAATTAATTACGGATATGTTTCATGAAAAGATGAATTATGTTCGATATTCAAACAGACCACAAGCTCTACTGGATCTTTACAGTCTCATTCAGTTTACCGTGACTTCATCCAAGCAACCAAAGTAATACATTGTCAAAGTGAGAAGTGTGTGTGTGTGTGTGTGTGTGTGTGTGTGTGTGTGTGTATATATATATATATATATATATATATATATATATATATATATATAATTACACACACATATTGATGAGGGACATTTTTCAGTTTCACCTGACACAGTTCTTCATGTCAATAATGAGTCGAGTAAAGGGAAAAACGTTCATGAAGTAAAGTAATGACACCCAGGTTTCACAGAAACAGTGACACTTTTTATATTGCTTAATTGTACACATGCCACACTTTTGTCAGTGGCAACTTGGACGTCCAACAATAATAACGACAAAACCTGCTCCTGTGTTTTTATTTCTATTCTTCAGCCTGTCTTTTTTTATTTTATTTTATTTAAACGCTTTTTATCTTTTATTTCTATGATGATTTCCTCTGTGAAAAACTTTTTGAATTAAAGACAGAGCTCAAACCTGGCCTCGTGGACCTTCTGCTTTCCAGTGTTTTGCCTGTAAGACGTTGTGCATATGGTGAAATCAGAGACGGCACCATACCGCTTTGACTTGTACAAAACCTGATACTGATACCTCGACTATCGGGAAGTTTCTGATAAACTGTCATTCTACCGCCGATAATTCACGGAAATATCTATAATGAGCAAATTCAGAAAAATTGGCAATTCTATTGAACCTTGGACTATTCATAAAACCTACTTTTGCAAACTAGTCCTAGGTTTTTCGTCCGATCGGGACCAAATCAGTGCCATACGATTCTGTGGTGTCTCAACATCAAAAGTTATCAAACAAAAGTCTGAACTTTCCACTCGAGCTAGCTATGATTTGCGAAAACATCGGAAGTAGTTTTGCCACATGGTGGCACTATAATACATAAAAACCCATGAAAATGGTTGTAACTATGAAACCGTTAATCCTATTGACAAATTTCCAGACATAGTCTTTGTCACAGCCCCATCATTGTCTATATGGACATTCACTATGTTGGAAAACATGGCCGCCATCGACCAATCAAATTTCAGCAGCTATTACTCAAGTTAACAATGACCAATCTGAAGGAGACTTGGTGTACCTATTTGACTTTTAGTCTGAAAGGATTGTGCGAAGTATTTTAAAGAATCGCCCACTAGGTGGTGTTATCACAATTTAATGTTTGTATATAATGCAGTTTTATCAAAATACACAAGTACTATATATCATATGATAGGGCTTCTCATTCTAAACCACTTTGACTCAAGAAGCATTGGTGTCCGTCAAACCGTTCTGTAAATATTTGAGATAACGTTAAAAACCTGATTTTGCAAACTAGTCCAAGGCTTTTCGCTCGACTGCAATAAAACTATTGCTGGACAATTCTTTGGACTTCTTAGCTCAATTGTTATCAAAAAAAAGTCAAACTTTTGATTCACCCTTGCAAGGGCACATCAAAACTTTGAAGTGGGAGTGGCCATTTTTACTTAAATGGCTATAACTCTTGAACGGAATGAGATATTTTCACTAAAATTGGGATACTTATCTATGGGCTCAATCTGAGGACAGATGTAAAAAAAAATAATTTTTACTGATTGTGACCAATTGGTGCTGCTATAACAGAACAAAACATGAAATTGGCACTAAATGTGGGACCATTGGTCAAATAGACTTGATAAATGAATATTGCAAGAATTGTCCTTGTCCACGGTCCAATCAGTGTATATGAGGACAACTGAGAATCTTTAAAAACATGGCCACCATTGGTCAATCAATGTTCAGCAGCGACAAGACAAGCTTAATGAAGGCAGATATGTTAATATCCTTAAATATTCTGTTTTATTTATTTCTTTGTTTAGGTGCTTATTGGATTGCACAATATTAAGTAATATCTTTTAACATCTTTAAGGGCCCTTAACAGCTTGAATCCTGATAACTGCTGCTTGCAGGTATATCTTTTTAGTATTTATGTGAGTGAATAATGTACTGTATACATAGGAATAGCATATATTACAGGAAAGAACCATTCACATTGTCTTAGCTGGGACTAGAGCACCGCGTGAACAACTCGGGAATGCCTAGTGCTAGAATAAGAAAACTCCTAAGCTCGTCAGCGTTCTGCAGGCTGCTGTCAAAGTGAGAGAAATGAGCATGCATAATGTGGGTTTAATAATCCATCACAGCTGCCATCATCTTCTCAGAGCACTCTCCATCTTCTCTAAGCATATGGCCACGAGTGCCTACCGCTGTGCAGGACACATTTTTAATATATTTCTTCCCAGTTCTTCTCAAAGCTCATAATCACTTATGAGGAACCAGACATTTCCAGCAGATGGTGCTCTTTTATTGGTTCATATGAGTCACTGATGGGATTATACAAGGAACTATTGTTGACCCTCCAGCTATAAGGACAAAGTTGATACCTGATCTGCAATATGATTTTAAGGCATGTATACGGTGTAAGATCATCTCTCCAGTGAGTGGATCCTCATCTGTTCAGCACAGTGCGGTCCTCTCGATGTCGCCTTTGTAATAGCAGCCTGCAGGGGTTTAGCTAAAAATCCATGAGCTTAAGAAGAGCTGATGCCAGAGACTGGCAGGCACCATGTGTGTACAATATACACAGTGTTTGTGTGCGTATATGTATGTGTGTGTGTGTGTGTGTATTGAGGAAGCTGCCCTCAGGGGTCTTACTAATTTGCAAGTTCAAAAAAGTGTGGGCTTGTGCTCACATGTGTCCCTATTACTCATTTGCCAGACACACATATATGACAGGATACTTGTTACATGAATATCTGAATATATACAGTAATGTGATGTGTACTGTGTTTTTTTTTTTAAACCCACATATGTTTGGTGACTGAACTGTCCTTCCTTATTTTTTTTAAGTTTATTTCACCCAAAATGCTCTCTGTAAATAAATGCTTGTTCTTCTTTTCATGAGTCAGGACACCTTTTGCCTTACCGTAATCTATACTGTATCTACATATCTATCTATAGTGTATATATAAATATTTAAACCGTGTGAAAATGGTATACAGTGGATATAATACATCTACACACCCGTGTTAAAAATAGTAGGTTTTTATGAGGTTAAAAAAAAAAAAAAAGAAACTAAGGCGAATCATTTCGATCTTTAATGTGATTTAGCAAGCAACAAAATTCAAGTGAAAAATAAATAGATATGTTTAAGAAAAATACACAATGCCATTGGGTTAGAGTGTAGACTTTTTATATCCACTGTATTTGCCTACATAAATGTGTGTGCATGTGTAGGTGTGTGTGTGACATTCTAGGCTATATATATATATATATATAGGTATTGTTTTTTATTTTCCTTTTCTTGAAATTCTTGATTGAAGACCAAAAGATCAAAAATTAGCTCGAACGTCTCTCCAAGACACCGGAAAGTCTTGATGACAGAATGGTAACTGATAACTGTTACAAAGTGCTGACAGCTGAGATTGATTACAAAACGTTTCATCATCTACAATCACAATTACAATGGAAGGGTTTTTTTTTTTTATTTATTGTTTATTATTAGATTTAGATCATGTAGAGACTCCATGTGTAAGTGATTATTATTGATATGATACCAAATTAGAAAAAGTACATTAATATAAACTTTGCAGCTGAAATAATGTAAGCTTTTATAAATGAATGAACACGTTGTGAGCCAATCAGATTCAATAGCTTCTGTGGTATAATACACTGTGATGGGTCGGTATTAAAAATGCTCCGGAATCACCCTGACTCGAAGTCATTTTGAACGCGGTGGAAGGATAATTCCTGGTGTAGTTTTATTAAAATGTTTAACATGGCCTGGAATCTTGGAATCATAACGTATGAGCATTTTCACTACCAGAGAACTGTATTAGGTACACTGTACTAATACTGAGGAGGGCCTCCCTTTGCTCGCGAAACAGCCTTAATTCTTCATAGCATGGATTCCACTAGATGTTCGAAACATTCCGTTGAGATTCTGATTTTTCAGGTGAACTTGCGTCTCCTGTTGTACCACATCTCAACGGCGTTCTATTGGATTCAGGTCCGGTGACTGAGAAGGCTGCTGAAGAACGCTCAACTCATCGTCATGTTCATGAGAGCAGTTTGAGATGACTTTTGCTTTGTGACATGGTGCATTATCATGTTGGATGGAGCTGGTAGAAGATGGTAAATTGTGGCCATGAAGGGAAGAACATGGTCATCAACAATACTCAAATAAGCTGTGGGATTCAAGCGATTATTGATCGGTATTAACGGGCCCAAAGTGAACCAAGAAAACATTCCCCGCAGCATTTCACCACCTGCACCAGCCTGGACTGTTGATCCGATGAAGATTGGTTTCATGGATACATGAAGTTGGCATCAAATTTTGATCCTACCATCTGTGTTCCTCAGCAGAAATCAGACCATGTTTTTTCCGAACTTCAACTGTCCAGTTTTGGTGATCCTGTGCCCACTGCAGCCTCAACTTTCTGTTCTTAGCTGACAGAAGCTGAACCCGACATGGTCTTCTGCTCTTGTAGCTCATCCACCTCAATGTTTGACATGCTGAGCATTCTGAGACGCACAATTGTACATAGTGGTTATCTGAGTTACTGTAGCTTTTCTGTCTCTCATCAACTAGGCATTTCTGTCCACTGGATGTTTATTCCTTATTTTTTCCCTAACCCTAACCCTAAACTCTACAGGCTGTTGTGTGTGAAAATCCCAGGAGATCTGCAGTTATAAAAATACTCACGCCCATCTGGCACCAACAATCATGCCATGATCAGAATCACTCATTCCCCCATTCTGATGGTTGATGTGAACATTACCCAAAGCTGCTGGCCCGTATCTGTAGGATTTTATGCCGCCACTCACAGTAGTTCTGGAGTTTATGTCTATATGATTTGATGCTGAAATTACTACCTGTTTGAAAATTGGTGCATTTTCAAGAAATCATTCAAACAGAGTCAACTACTACAATAGAAAAAGTTCCTCATTTTGTGGAATAAACCTGATGGTTTCAAAACCGCACTGTAAAAGCTAACAGAGGAAATGACGTAATGAAATGAGCAATCACTATTCAAACGGGTTTAAATGTCATATTTGCTTTATCTGTTCTCAGCGTTGAGAACTTAGATACTGGATACTGTGTGAAAACTCAATCTGCAGACATTTAAAGTGATCCGTAATGTTTTAATTACTTAAAGGACACCTGATATATAAATTTTTTTTTATAAATTATTCAATTTCAGATCGTTAACAAATAGTGAAACATATAGGCTGAAGGTATTCAGTTGCATGTTTCGTAAAATCCCTTCCTTAGACTTTAAAAAGCGGTTATGACATGATGAAGCTTTTGCATAACGATATAATGTCCATACGAAATATGCAAACATACATACACATTTCTATGTAATGATAATGAGTCTTTATTGGTCACATATATGTTGCAGCGCAGTGAAATTCTTTTCTTCGCATACCCCAGGATATTAGGGTCAGAGCGCAGGGTCAGCCATGGTACAGCGCCCCCTGGAGCAGAGAGGGTTAATGGCCTCACTCAAGGGCCCAACAGGGGCAGCTTGGTAGCACCGGGACTTTAACCCCCGACCTTCTGATCAGTAACCCAGATCCTTAACCACCACGCCACCACTTTGCCTATGAATTCATAATGTAAGTATGTGAGTTTCTGATGCATACTGAATGAGCTGTCTTATTTATAACATACAGTAGTTTTCTAAGTAAAAGAGCAGGGCAAATTTGACTCCTTTGAACTTTATGAGTTTCTTAGACGTAACAAATCATCAGTTAAGTCAACTCGAATCGTCACACTGTACTCAAAGCAATCGTTTCTTTAAAACTCAACTGCTTTATGGTTTCCTTTTACTGATTTGAGGAAATGTAATTCATCAGGTATTGCAGTGCATCTGTACACTAACAGTAACACACACACACACACACACACCGGTTCTTCTCTTGTCTAGAGCTTCTGTTCGTTAGATATCTACATCTCACATCTCTAAAGTTACATCGCAACCCTTCTTTCTCTAAAACCTCACAGCTGACGGGACAAATGGTATATTCCCCTCGTGGGAGGGTGAAGGTTAGGTTATGTGCGATATATTTCTGCATGTGATATGTATGAGAGGCAAATGAAAAGCCTGATTTAAACAGACACATTACACGAGATTATGTTACAGCCCTGTGATGGACTGGCACCCTGTCCAGGGTGTAACCCCGCCTTGTGCCTGATGCTCCCTGGGATAGGCTCCAGGTTCCCCCGTGACCCTGAAAAAGGAGTAAGTGGTAGAGGATGGATGGATGGATGCATCCGACATCGATGCTGCGACGTGGCGATCAGATCTGGCTGGACTCTCCACTCATTTCATCTCACATTTGTGATCTCTGAAGGATTTCCACAGCATCAAACTGAAACCTTGTTTAAATGTGACAGTGGTGAAGCCAGCCACCTACTTACCTCATTGTCAGCTAGAGCGCCTGATTACATTGCGTGTATGTGGTTTAGGCGTGTGGGTGTCATGTCAGAAAATCACAGTACGTAAACTCATCCTGTTCTCTCGTTCGCCAGGCCCCTTTCCCCCCCCTCTTTCTCTCTACATCCGTTTCGTCCTTGCCTGTCTCTCTGTCTCGTCCTCTCTGGATCCTTAAGTTACATTTCATCTATTGTCGCTGTCAGTCCTGAACTGTCCATGTCAAAGGAATCAGTCGAGAGCTCACAATTGAAACTAGACACACACACGCGCGCACGTACTTTAACCATAAGAGACCAGACTTTGTTTGTTTTTTTTTAAAAAAAAACACCTGACAGTTACATTCCATTAGAATCAGTTCCACTTTAACACAGATAGCCTAAACCACCAGCCTATGTTCCATGAGAAAGACATGGTTTTACACCCACCCACACACACACACACACACACATGGGCTGTCATTCCAATGACCTCCCTCTCTCTATAATGAAAGTAGCTTATGAATGTGTGAGTGAATGTAGATAGACAGTTGCTGCTGTCATTTATGTCTGTGGATTGTGTTCATTCTTGTGAGTAGGGGGAGACAGAGGTGTCATGCTCCATAAAGCTGCTCTGATACTCCAAGTTTAGTGTTACTCCGACACATATTGTTTGCTGAAAGGACTTTCATACGCCACACGTGACTGCTTCTCATTTCTCTGTTTTCAGTGCGTAATCACGGACCCAGTTGGCAGCCTGGACACTATGGTAGCCGAAGAGGCTAGTAGAGGTACGTCATGTTCAGACCTTTAATAACACTGTATAATGATGATTATTATTTTTTTTTTTTTGCATAAACAATTAGTACGTTTGATAGAATTTTTTGCCGAATTGAATTCGAGGTCCATGTCAGGATAGGTTTGTTCATATTTGTTCAACTGAGTTCATATGAGCTTGTGAAGAGAGGAAAGGAGTGAGGTATGGGGAGGAGAAGGGAGGAGAGGAGACGAAAGGAAAGGATGTAAAAAAAATGACAGGAGAGGAGAGGAGAAATGATAGAAGTTCTTAAATACGAGCAATCTGGTGTGCACCTGGACCTGGTGTGTGGTGTGGTTTTTTTTCTTTTTTCCTGCTTATAATGTTAATCATTAAAGTTTCTGTCATTCGTTTGAATTATGACAACAATGACCTGCTATCAAATCTTATGAGTTCACCGTGTTAAACATTAAAGTTGTTTTTATCTTTATTTGACCGTCTCAGACAAGTACTCTGACTCACGGCTGCTCGGCCAGGTGTGGCTCACAGTAACACACACACACACACACACACACACCTGTTTGCATACAAACAGAATGGAATGTGTCTTACTCAGCTAGAGAAGAGCCCCACCAGCAAATATTGGTAATGTAACGCCTTCAGTCATACTCAACCGTTTGACATTTTTGTGATGCATTTCTAAAAATTTAAAAACTCCTGAGGTGAAAATGTAGCACTACTGTTTGTCCCATTTCTAATTTTAAAGCTGATTAGGTCTGTCAGACAACAGGACAGCCTGCTCTCGGTACGAACAAACATGTATAAGAGATGTGTACACAGGTACACACAAATGTGAGCTGGTGGGATGTAAAACAAAACCTGAACTGATGAGTATTCATGATTATGGAGAATGACTTTCGAACACATATCGACTGATAATCGATAAGTAATCCTGAGATTGGTAAAGCTCTAAGGTAGGATTTTTGAAGTTCATTGCCTGGGGTTCAGCTGTTTGTAAAACATCTGTTTGCAGCCGCAATTAACCTGAACTAATAGCAGTGCCGCAGGTGACCATGTGCTTATTACATCTTACATATTACATCAGCCATTACACATCACTCTTTGATATACTAGCTGAGACAAATGTTACAAAAAAGATAGTAAACAAATGAGTTACAGTGATTTTGAAATGTATATATACACATATGTTATACTACTCTATTCGGAAACCAATAAATATCAGTAAGTAAGACTGGAAAACATTTTAGGGTTTTTTTTAATGTCAGAGGTCCAATAGATAGTTTGAGGCCTCGGAAATAATCTGTCAATTCTGTGATTTTGAGATGTTTTAAGAAGTTGAGCAATAAAAAAGTTCCAAAAATACTTTCATGCAATATTTTGATGTAAAACCTCTCAGATATATATATATATATATATATATATATATGTGTGTGTGTGTGTGTGTGTGTATCTATATAATGTATATATATATATAATGTATATAATATATATGTATATATGTGGCATATAACATGTTTATAACATTTGGTCATAACATTAGGTGGAACCCACAGTCAATTCTGAGGTCTTGAGCTGTTGAAGTTAAAGAAGTGAGAATGTGTGTAGGATTCCTATACATAAATTCCCAGTCTACTCGCCTGTTTCAGCTAGATGTCCCATGAGCAGTGAGATAGCAACAGAATGTATTAGATAAGTTTATATAACAAAAAAAAACAACAAGTTGTTGTTATTGTTGTTGTTGTTGTTGTTGTTGTTGTTATCTGTTCCATTATGATGCTGATGCACTTTATGTTAATTTAATTACAATGTGGTGAACAGGCTACTGTAAACATGGACAAATGTTTATTTATTTTGGTTGTATTTTTCACAAATGACAGTTGATTTTGTAGGCTAAAGATTTTAAAAGATTTAATAACAATATTCAACACACACAAAATGGCTAATTAATAATAACAACAACAATAATAATAATAACAACAACAGCAATATCACCCCCATCACCACTATCAACAACAGCAACAAAATAACAACAGTAACAGTAATAAGAACAAACACAGTGATGATAATAATAATAATAATAATAATAATAATAATAACAGCACCCACAACCACTACCAAAAATACCAAAAATAATAATAACAGCAATACTACCACCATTACCAACAACGGCAACAACATTAACAACAGTAATAATAAAAGCAACAACAACAGTAAAAGTACTGTCCTTATTAAAGTAACACCCCCACCGTCAACACCACTGACAACAACAATAACAACAACAATAAAATAATAAGAGTAACAACACCCACACCACCATCAACACAACCGACTACAACAATCATAATAACAGTATAATAATAATAGTAACACCACCCACACCACCATCAACACCACCGACTACAACAATCATAATAACAGTATAATAATAATAGTAACACCACCCACACCACCATCAACACCACCGACTACAACAATCATAATAACAGTATAATAATAATAGTAACACCACCCACACCACCATCAACACCACCGACTACAACAATCATAATAATAATAGTAACACCACCCACACCACCACCAACACCACCAACTACAACAATCATAATAACAGCAACACCACCGCCCCACCTCCAACAACCACAAAACAGTCATAATCATCATCATATAGTTACACTATTATTACAGATTAGTGTTTTATTATATAGCCGTCTGTTGTTTTAAATAAACAATGACAGACTTGATATAACACCCTTAATCTTCATCATGTATGATACTCTGGCGCAAAAAACAAACAAGAACAACAACAACAACAACAACAAACCATTCATGCGCAGCTCGAGTATCTCTTCCTCTCTCACCTGGGCGGAAGTGCTGCTTGAAACTCGGCCAGGTAACAGAGCCTGCCCACTTTACACTTCCCTCCAGGTGAGACACAAATACCTGAGTGTTCCAGCGTCACCTATTACCTGCTTCTTTCCCTCCCAAAACGCCATGAACTCGGCTCATCATCATTTCTCACCCATACAGCAACCTTGAGGACTAATGGGGATTGTTTTACTCAGCCTTTTTCTTCCCTACTGGCTTAGCACGGTAGAAGGTAAGACCCTTTACCCTGCTTGATGAGCTGTAAAGTCCCAAATTTATATATTTAAGTAAAGTTGTTTTTTTTACGCGCTGAAAAGCCTACAAAGCGTGTAATGTACTTTATTATTATTGTTATTATTAATAATATTATTAATATTATGATTAATTATTGCTAGTGCTTTGGCGTCACCGAGAGCGCGTGCCAGCGCACAGAAATAAACAAACAGTCCTGAATGAGCACGCGGTTAGCTAAATGAATCCTGTAAAGTGTTACCTGATTTCGGTCGATTCCAGATTACTCAAGTTGCCATGTAAACACCCGAGGGTGATATCTAAGATATAATTCAAAATTTGAACCTGAGGTCAAGAATGAAACGTTGGATTCGGCCCAGGAAAAGTGTTGTTTGTTTATTATCCCAGCCTGCTCGTGTCCTGTTGAATTTCCGGATGTGTACCCTGAGCACTGTAAGGGTTAATTTGACAGTCTACGTAGAGAAAGTCGAGTTTCGGGACAGAAATGAACCGCAGTCTCGTGTTTGTGCCGCTTTTGTGTTCAGGCAGCTGTGCGGCGGAAGGCGCGCGGACGTGTGGCGAGTGCGTGCAGCTGGGGCCGCAGTGCGCGTGGTGCTCACTACAGGTACGCGCGCGCACCTCAGTACACTCTGTTTACAACTATCTGTAAAGGGCAAACGAGCGAAGGGGTATTTAAGAGGAATAGCATCATCGATTTCAGTGGGATGCCACCCCTTCAGTTTAAAGAAATGAACAAGGAAACAAATAAACACATCCATACATACATGAACTTCCTCTGTGAAGTGTTTTTGAAAACCATTTTGGGTTAAGTCAAGTCAAGAGTTATTCCTCAGTATAACTCTGGAATGAAATCTGGTTTGTTCAGGAACATGGTGCTATGCATACAGTGGATATATATATATATATATATATATATATATATATATATATATATATATATATATATATATATA
>JAFFST010048347.1:3232-13958 GCA_022414735.1 Noturus placidus | reverse complement strand
GGACACACCTGCTCACACACCTGCTCACACACCTGCTCACACACCTGCGCACACACCTGCTCACACACCTGCTCACACACCTGCGCACACACCTGCTCACACCTTTAGCATGCACTGCTTCAAAAATGCACCCTGTGAAAAAGTCTTTGAATCTCGGGCGATTTTTCAGCCACAATAAACCTTGCTTTCACTGCTGTATCATTTTCGGCTGTAGCTTTATGAGCACATTCTGCTGCAATTCTTTGTTTTTCTCGGAGGCTAAATTTCCCACACTTAGCTCTGTGTTTGGTGTCACAATGCCAAGGTAGATTGCACTCTTTCACGACTGACGCCGCCTCATGATACAAAAGACATACTGGTTTTCCACCTTGAAGTACAAACATGTACTTGTTCTCCCATCGTTCGTGAAACTGCCTTCCTTGTGTATTAATTCTTCTCTTCTTGAACATGTTAAGGTTAATTTGTGGAGATTTCTCCATTTCAAATCGCCTTCACGGGACTTTGCTGTGGTTAATGTGGCCCTCAGTATGATTTTTTTCTCCTTTGATTCTGAGAAATAAGGTTTTATTCGTATGTTTTGGATAGCGGAAAGGCCTACATTACCCATAATCCTCGACCACCTACGATTTGTCACGCCCCTAGGTGTCTAATACGCTGTGAGCTTCAATCTGATTAGAGAACCGAGGGCCCTCTGCCAATCAGATTGATTTGTTATTATTTATTTATTGATTTGATTGATTGATGCTCACAACGTCATATATCGCCGTGCTCGGGTTATTAATGGAGTGAATGAACGGCTGGAGCGTCTGCTCTGAGCGTCTCTTACAGCCGCGGACGGGTTTACATGGAGTCAATCGAGAACCCAGAGCGTTTCGCGGGCCAGATAAAATGACCTGGCGGGCCACATTTGGCCCGCGGGCCTTGAGTTTGACACATGTACTCTAAAGGGTTCACAAAGTATATAAGGCTCACATACAGTATCTGTTTGTCTATGGATAGAGTTCATCGTAGTCTTTGGTACTCTCTCGTCCCACCATCTGATTGTTTGTTTATATTTGGGATATTCTAAGTACATTGTAAAAGATCAGCTGTGCTGAGCTGGATTAAAGTTATTTAAGCTTAAACAGAAAGAGGGGCTGAATGATGCTTGGTGTTCCGATAGTCAGTTTTGTTGTTTTGCTATTTTCCAGTCGGCATATTTGGCTCTGTGTGAGATAAAAAATTACTGTGTGAAAACATGTACATAAAAAACTACTTGGTGTACTATGTGGTCTTCTCTCGAAGCCAGCCTTGGTATAGATCACAAGCCAGTCATGCTTCCACTTTGTATATGCACTGCGCGCATTAAAAGGGTTAACGGGGTTAATATTACTTTTCTGCTTAATGTGATGTGATGTGGGGTTTTTTTTTTTTTTTTTTTTTTTGGAGGGGGGTGGGTTGGTCATGCCACATGGGATAAAATAGCTGTACAGTATTGAATCACAGTTTACAGTTTTACTGATGTGTTTGTTTTATTTGTAATGAAGGGAAAAAAAATGAGTTTTGAACAGCTGTATGTAGCTGGCACAAGGACTCTTTACTCTTATCCTTCATGTACTTTTCTTTGTTCTTTACTTAATGTACTTTTGTTTGTTTTTATCCTTAATGTACTCTGATTTGTTGAAGCGCATGTGTGAGATAGGAAGCTTGTACATTCAGTTTTTACCCGTGGGATACCACACGTAGACAGTACATGTGACCTTTTTCCTTTTTTTTCTTCTTTTCTTTTTTTTTTTTTTCCTTACAGTGCGCAGTTCTGATTCACAGTCGGTTGCAATAAAGCAAGTTTGCTTCAATGTAACTTCTGCCCACGTTTCTTTCTAAATTACAAAAAAATATATATATAATTTGGCCAAACCACAATGTTAGGCTAGAGTTATCTTTGGCATGCAGAACTTCCCATATTCAGCAAAAACTTCCCATGTTCAGCAAAAATAATCACACACTTGCTACATGTCTGATAATAGGCAGATCATTTCACTTGGGGAGCTTTGTTTATTTAACAATTGCAAAGTAAGCGGTTGAAGATGGATGGATGGATGGAATAATTAAAAATAATAATAATAAAACCTTTTTATTTTCTTTGTATTTTCTTATTGTGTAAAGTGCCTTGAGAACCTGCTTTAAAGCCTCCGTTTAAAATAAAGATTATTATTATTATTATTATTATTATTATTATTATTATTATATGGGGCGCACGGTGGCTTAGTGGTTAGCACGTTCGCCTCACACGTCCAGGGTTCGATTATTATTATTATTATTATTATTTTATTATTATTATTATTATTTTATTATTATCACACCCCCAGGGTCCAGGGTTCGAGCCCCGCCGGGGCCGTGTGTGTGTGTGGAGTTTGCATGTTCTGCCCGTGTGTCGGGGGTTTCCTCCGGGTACTCCGGTTTCCTCCCCCAGTCCAAAGACATGCATGGTAGGCTGATTGGCGTGTCTAAAGTGTCCGTAGTGTATGAATGTCAGTGTGTATGTGATTGTGCCCTGCCATGGACTGGCACCCTGTCCAGGGTGTACCCCGCCTTGTGCCCGATGCCTCCTGGGATAGGCTCCAGGTTCCCCGTGACCCTGAAAAGGAGTAAGCAGTTGAAGATGGATGGATGGATGGATGGATTTTTATTATTATTATTAAAAACAAGTCATCGGGGTGACATAATGCTCTGAAAGGGCGTGGCTTATTTGTGTACTGTGACGTGTTTGACAGTTGGCCAGTCACGGCGGTCGGTTGTGGAGGGTAATAACACAGAACAGAGCAGCTCCTGAGAGCTGCAAGTCATTGGGAGGGGAAGTTGGGCGATGTTCTGCGTGAGAAGAATAACAGCGGGACTCTGTCAGTGGTAGAAAAGTAACGAATGAGTTGAGGAAACGCTGTTTTTGTTTGTAGCCATGGACTGGAGTGGCCAGGGAGTGCTTTACGCCGTCTTGTGCCTACTTTGTGGAGAGAGCACGGTTCTGTTTGGAAGTTGCGCCCCGACTGTGCGCGCTGGTAAGACCGCCGCATTCCTGCTCGAGGCTGGTCGGGTATATGACCTAGCAGAATTTCAGCATGTCCGACTCACTGTCTTAACTTAGATCAAGTGAAAGCTTCAGGTAGAAGTTTACTGTTGATTAACTTCTGAAAGAGGATCACGGTTACTGCTGACCTCTCAAGAGCGACATAAACAAAGTGTTTACACTCCGTGTGTCTTTAAATAGATCTGAGCTTACTGGGTACTGTATCTGCGTATCCAGGAAGTCTGTTCAAATCTCTTCCATTCGTCTGAACGGTACCATGTGTACTCATAGGAACTCTACCATGTGTACTCATAGGAACGGTACCATGTGTACTCATAGGAACGGTACCATGTGTACTCATAGGAACTCTACCATGTGTACTCATAGGAACGGTACCATGTGTACTCATAGGAACGGTACCATGTGTACTCATAGGAACGGTACCATGTGTACTCATAGGAACGGTACCATGTGTACTCATAGGAACTCTACCATGTGTACTCATAGGAACTCTACCATGTGTACTCATAGGAACTCTACCATGTGTACTCATAGGAACTGTACTTCTGAACGGTACCATGTGTACTCATAGGAGCTGTACCATGTGTACTCATAGGAACTGTACCATGTGTACTAATAGGAACTGTACTTCTGAACCATGTGTACTAATAGGAACTGTACTTCTGAACTGTACTTCATCCCAGTTTTTAAACAAAAGTAGGACTTCTAGTTACTACAAATGTGTTCAAATGCGTACTTTCAGTTGTTTATATGTTCAGAGAAACACACTCCTGCGCTAAATAGTTCAGTTTCTTTCTCTATCTATCTATCTATCTATCTATCTACCTATCTGTGTGTGTGTGTGTGTGTGTGTACATTATATATGCATACATATGTATACATATATATAATGTGTGTGTGTATATTTGTTTGTGTGTGTATAGGTGTGTATATGTATGCTCTTTTAAACCTAGTCGTAGTCAGTTAACTGCTTATACCAGTATTACAGGACTCCAAGAGGTTCTTGCAAAGTAAAAAAAAAACGGAGGTAGAGAGACAGTGAACTTTTACTTCCCCATATTTTTTGTGTAAACATAGTTCAAGATCCTCAGAAAAGGGAAACCTAATCCTTCAACACCTGCTTCCAACTGTTTTCATAATGGTGCTTGGTCTCCTCCCAAAAGCTACAAGGCCTGGGATACTAATTCCTGCTTTCTTTCTGCCAAGCAAAAGCACTCCTTTTTTTAATTTCAAAATAAACGTGTTTACCAGAATGCTGATGCCAAGGGAACGCAATCTAATACTTGTGTGTTGATTGCGAAACACTTTATTCGGAGGTATTCGACGCCGTTAAGGCTGTAGAATTAGATTCTGCATGATTACATCTGAATGAAAGGTTGGTTTTAAAAGCTGCGGAGGCTCGACCGAGCTCTTGGAGATGGCGGAGATCTATTTACGTATGTGAAATTTCAGTCACGGATTCACCAAGTTCAAGAAAGAATATTTCCTTGCTTTGGTATGGTAGAAAGAAAATCGTTGCCGCCTCACAGCTCCAGGGTCAATACCTAGCTCAAGTGTCACCTGTTGTCCGTGTGGTTTCCTCTGTTTTCTGGTTTTGTCCTATCTCTCGTAAAATATCCCAGTGGACGGCGACTCTAAATTGAATGAGCACGTGAATGTGTATGATTTTTCTGTCGTCCCATCCAGGGCGTGTTCTCCTCTCCTTGACCCTGACCGGATAAGCGAATGAGTGAATGAAAAATCAGGAGAATGTACTGCTTCGAATCGGCTCTCTAGCAGTCTCTTTCTTGCTGCTACATATCTCTTTAGCATACAGTGACCTCTCTGTCTGTTTGTCTCACAGGTGATGACACCTTCAGTATCCAGCACAAAAGCACAGGCAAATGCTTCCTGGTTCAGGAGGGCTCACTGACACTGGGGGACTGTTCTTCGGCGACGGCCCAGTTGTGGAAGTGGGGCTCAGGACATCGGCTCTTCCACACGGGATTATCTGCCTGCCTGGGACTGGACATTCTCTCCAAAACACTGTCTCTCACCAGCTGTTCCAACAATGCCGTTTTGCAATGGCGCTGCTACGAGGGCTATATTATCACCACCTTTCAGATGAAGCTGAGCGTCACCGCCAACGGGACCGTGACAACCAAACGGAACACGTCTGATTCCTGGAGACGGGGAGGCACTATGGAGGATATCTGTGAACAGCCATACCAAAGTAAGAGACTCCACCGTGTTCATATCATACCCTTAAGAACGATTGACGCAATCAAGTGATTGTTTTGCGCTCAAATAAGTAAGTTATATCATCCCAAATGTTTTCAAAACGATTGGTTTCAAAACGATTGCAAGCCGTACATTTAATATCTTGTGATGCCTGTTGTGGAGAGAATAACGGCGTGGATTTTCTTCCTGTAAAGTATAACGAGAGTGGAGACACGCAAACCCAAGGTTTTCAGTCGGGTTTAAATCTGGAGATGGCGATGAGCGTCGCAAAACATTGTTTTTGTGTTCCTTGAAGCATTGCTGTGATGATACCGGTGGAGGTATGATTGTCTCTTCTTGTTCTCTAACAAGATTAAAGCTCAAAAGTTTGTCTATGGCCAAGTCTGAACTTCCTGATACAGGGAACGAGGTTTTGGTCTGAAATATCCTGATGCTTGGCATAATTCATGATGCAATCATAAATCACCTGCCACAAAGCAGCCTCGAAACATCAATTATCCACCACCATGTTTTACAGTGGCTATTAGTTGCTCTTCTTTGAATGCAGTGTCCCTTTTTTTTTTTCTTTTTTGATTTTTCACAATTTCCAAACAAATTGTGACCATAATGCTTGATTTTTGGTTTCATCTAATCACAATATACAGTATGATGTTTCAGTGACGAATTTTAGGTGCCATTAAGTGCGCTCAGGAAGGGCGTCTTCATTGTGAGCTTGTTGTTTTGAAAGTGGCGTGTAGCGCAACCACAACCATCAGCTAAACAGCGCAATTTTGAAACTGTGATCTCCCCCCCCCCCCCCCCCCCCCCCTTTCTCCATCTTCCTCACTGTGTGTGGGTGTGTGTGTTGGGGACAGTGTGCTCATGGGTCCACCAGTTTGAGACACATGAACATTTTTAAGTTTGTTAATTTTGTGTTAACCTTATATTTTCAGTCCCCTCTGAAAGTATTGGAACGGCAAGGCCAGGTCGGTTTTTTTCCCCGCTTTACACTGAATACATTTGGGTTTGAGCAAAAGTAATGGATCAGATAGTCCAAGTACATTTAAACTTTAAATAACATTTTATATTTGGTCGCATATCCCTTGCTGGCAGTAAAATCATCAAGCCCGTGAACCGCTGACATCACTAAACTGTTGCAGTTTTCTTTATGATGCTTTTCCAGGTCTTTACCCCCAGACTCTTTCAGTTGTTGTTTGTTTTGGGGGCGTTTCTCCCTTCAGTATCTTCTTCAGGAGGTGAAATGCTGGTCAACTGGATTAAGGTCTGGAGATAGTCTTGGCAAGTCTAAAACTTTCCACGTTTCTCCCCGGTGAAGTCCTTTGATGAGTTGGCAGTTTTGGGTCATTATCTTGCTGCATGATGAAGTTTTCCCCAATTAGATCGGATGCATTTCTCTGTAAATTGGAAGACAGAATGCTTCTGTAAACTTCTGAATTCATTCTGCTGCTACCATCATGCATTACATCACCGATACAGATTAGTGATCCTGTTCCAGAAGCATCCATGCAAGACCAAGCCACGAGACTACCTCCATCATGCTTGTATGTTTTGGATCATGAGTAGATCCATTCTTTCTCCACACTTTGGCCTTTCCATCACTTTGGTTCCAGAACTTTTCTGACTTATTTCTTTGTGAATTCCAATCTGGCTTGTGGTATGGCCTCTAGATTTCTGCACATGTCGGTTTATCCTCCAACGTTTTCACACGTGAAATCTTTGGCTCCAACTAAGAGTAAACAAATCTAGATGTAAATACGAGGAATTCTGAAATTCTGATCCATCGTCTCTTATTCATCACCTGAGCGCGAACCCAAATGTCTTCAGTGCGTAGCGCAAACAACAGAATTGGCCTTGCCGTTCCAATACTTTTCGGATGGGACTGTTTAGCAGAGGGATGAAAGCAACAACAGTCTGTGGAACGGAGAGCAAATGGACAATATTTAAAACAAACCTTTCAAGAATGTGTGCGTTTCATTTAGATTTGAACATATTTCTGAGAGAAAACGCTGCTATTTAAAACACAAAAGTATTTGCAATGAGTGTAAAGCTTGTTAGCGATAGAAGATTTGAAAATGGCGAATAGTTTGAATAGAAAATTTACTCTAAATGATTGTGTGAACTGTTTACGCAGTCATTTTTACTAATTTTTTTTATGAAGAGTGCTAATAATTCTTGAGGGCACTGGACATACAAATGCACATAAACTTAAAAATAAATTGGTTTGGGTGAGGAATTCTGTAAATATTTCCTTATAGAAAGCCCAGGTTATTTTCATTGTTCTGCTAATTACTCTGTTAAGCTCTCTTGTTTTAGAGATCTGTATGTGCGTGAGGTATGATTTATCAGATAGCTGGTAATTGCATTTGGAATGTGCGTCAGTCTCTGTGGAGTTTTGGGGGTTTTTTCCTTCCATGTTCTCCTTCTCGTCAATAAAGCCGTGTGGGGCAAATGCGTGCGTAATTCAAGGCAAAGACCTACTTTCGCTTCTTTCAAAGTTAACCAAAGACACGCTAATGACCACACCCAGAACTTAATCCAATACTGAATAATATCAAATTATGACACTGTTCAATTCTGTTTATATTGTTGTGTCCTTATGGCAGCTTTGCTCAGTTGCCGGAATGAATGGCTGTCTTGCTGTCAATGTTTACAGTTGAACATAGCCCATTGTTGGAGTTTATTGGATGATTACAGAGTAACCAAGCTGGTTCTAAGAAGCAGGTTTATAGGGTGTTTGTGGACTTTCCTCACTGTCATCATACACACAAACACATACTCTCTCTCTGTCTAATAAACCCTTGTTTGTCTGTGTTCCTAGCGATTCACACTAGCGGTGGTAACTCTAACGGTGCCCCCTGCACGTTCCCCTTCCTGTACAATAACACCTGGCACCACAGCTGCCTTCCTCCCAGTGCCACCAACTCTCTCAGCTGGTGTTCCACAACTGAGAAGTATGATGAGGATTACAAGTGGGGAAACTGTCTAATATATGGTGAGCTTACATCTTTCCTTCTTTTTCTGTTGTTGTGTGTGGATAGTTAAGACGTGTCGTGGGGTCAGTGGTAGCTCAGTGGTTAAGATGTGTCAGTGGACAGGGGGGTCAGTGGTAGCTCAGTGATTAAGACATGGCAGTGGACAGGAAAGTCAGTGGTAGCTTGGTGGTTAAACCATGTCAGTGATAGTTCAGTTGTTAAGACATATCAATGGTCAGGGGGTCAGTGGTAGCTCAATGGTTAAGACATGTCAGTGAAGAGGAAGGTCAGTGGTAGCTTGGTGGTCAAGCCATGTCAGTGGTAGCTCAGTGGTCAAGACGTGTCAGTGGTCAGTGGTAGCTCAGTAGTTAAGACATGTCCGTGGACAGGGGGGTCAGTGGTAGCTTAGTGGTGAAGACGTATCAGTGGTTAGTGGGGTCAAAGTGGTAGCTCGGTGGTTAAGACGTGTCAGCGGTAGCTCGGTGATTAAGACGTGTCAGTGGGGTCAGTGGTAGCTTAATGGTTAAGACGTTGGACTGCTGATCAGAATGTCATGAGTTCAGATCTCAGCACTGCCTAGCTACCACTGCTGGGCCTTTGAGCAAGGTCCTTAACTCTCAAATGCTCAGTTGTATAAATTAGAGAAATGTCAGTCGCTCTAGATATGGGCATCTGCCAAAAGCCATAAATGTAACTGTAAAAAAATGTTTTTTAGATAATCACAATTGTTTTGCAAGCATGTGTGTAAACAGAACTATAGGTGCAACAACTAATAGATTATGAAAACCGTTGTCATCGAATCTCATTATTGATTAGATGGTCTGCGCGTGACACGGGTTATGTTTACTCACTACGTTACTTCTGTTCTCAAAAGCATGCTTCGAAGAGTAAATACTAAAGTTGTGTCCCGAATGACGTACACTAGACGGTAGAGTACACCGTGCATAGTGTAAGTGTATAACACTTACACCATGCACTGTGTACTCTACCGTCTAAGCATAGTGTAAGTGTATAACACTTACACCATGCACTGTGTACTCTACCATCTAGTGTATGAATTTTAGAAAGATAATATAATCTCAAATGGAACACGAGCATTTTTTTAAATAACCAGTAGTATAAGCCGCTACCTAGTCAACGGCGCATGATGCCATATGCACGTAATGCAACGCCGCTAGCTTTAGCAGATACCCAGAGTCACTGACTATGATTCTCTTCAGTTTACTGTTTATCAACATTACCTTTTATAAAAAGTAATGCTTAAATACTATTATATAATATAAACTTGTATATTTAGTTTATTATATATTAGTATTTATGCATTATTTTTTAAGGATGCACAAAAAGCACTGACTTAAACTACAGTCCTAAATGAATAATATAGTGTGTGTGTGTGTATTGGGTTCTTTTCAGTCTTGTATAACTGGACAAACAGTTGTGTAAAGTTTTAGTCTGAAGTTTATATTTGTAACACTCAGTTTGTGGATTTTATTTGAAATATACAAAAAAAATGGTACTGAAAGTTTGCTCCGCCCCATCCGATTAATCGAAAAAATTATCGGCCAACTAATCTATTATGAAAAGTATTATTAGTTGTAGCCTTAAACAGGACTATTATTATTTGTACAATACCCACTGCTACTTGTTTCTGATTGGCTGGTAAGCATGCGGGAATTTCTTTTATCAGGAGACGTCTAAAGGAGCTCCTGCCTTAAAACTTGGTCGCAGTTCTAAATCAGCGCTCAGAGAGCCCATGCTGACTCCTGTCCATTGCCAAAAGCTAAATGGTAAATGGCGCATTTATATAGTGCTTTTATCCAAAGCGCTTTACACTGTGTCTCATTCACCCATTCACTCACACACACACACACACACACACACACACACACACACACACACTCACACACCAGTGGTAGCAGAGATGCCATGCAAGGCGCTAACTAGGCACCATCAGGAGCAACTTGGGGTTCAGTGTCTTGCCCAAGGACACTTTGGCATGTGGAGTCATGCGGGCCGGGAATCGAACCTCCAACCCTACGATTATGGACAACCCACTCTACCATCTGAGCCCCAGCCGCCCACAGTTTGATTGGTGTATTATGGCCTTGTGCCAAGAGTTCCCAAAATGGACTTGAGAACCACCATAACCCTGATCCTGAACCTAATCACTTATTTGAAACCCATGATGACACAATACATTTTAAAAGATTAGATATCAAATAACCACAACAGTCCAAATCAATATATCCCATATTAATAAAACAGGCTTTGCACTGTATATAACGTACGTTACGGAGTGAGAAATTGCCGTGTAATGGAATTGCTGTGTAAAAGTAAATACAAGATCTGTCTCTCTTTCTCTCATTTTCTCTTTCTCTCATTTTCTCTTTCTCTCATTTTCTCTTTCTCTCATTTTCTCTTTCTCTCATTTTCTCTTTCTCTCATTTTCTCTTTCTCTCATTTTCTCGGT
>JAFFST010048345.1:74741-90298 GCA_022414735.1 Noturus placidus | reverse complement strand
AGTATAAAGTGTCCGCTCGCTGGCTGCTTCCTGCTGCTGACGCTGCTTCCTGCTGCTGACATATAAGCACATATTCTTTATGCAAGGACACACACATAATAATGAGATAGATCTTAACTAGTTTCTTCTACAGAAAGACATTAGATAACATTTATAACTTGAATTAATTCAACACTTGCATACAAACAGTTTTATAAATCTGAATGTTTCTGTGTATCTGCAATGTTCAAACTTTGTGTTTATGCTACATCTGTAAAATCTACAAAAGCTTTTATGGACCTTTTTGTAAACTAGTTTTAGAAATGTGTTTCTATGATTTAGTTAAAACCACAAGATATTGCTAAAGAATCCATGGTTCTAAATGTTTTCTTTAATGTTGTTTGTTTAATGGTCTCATTTTATGCCAAAAAGAAACATTGTATGTAAAGTTGCTCAATTGTTGTGCTTGTTTTCAGTGATGAACAGGAGAACAGTAATGAGAATGTGAATAGTGGTGACTTCTCTTGGAAACTTACTTTATATGGTGGCTTGGAGTATTTCTGTCATTTATCGAGCACCATTTGAAATCAGTGTTCTTTTGGTAGGAGAAACATCCTCCTCTTTGCAGAATTCTACACTTCTCAGCTTTTATGTACATTCACATACAGTATAAATCAGTAGGTTCAAAAATAAATCCAGACCTGGACCTATTTGAGAGTCTTTTGGTTTCTGTGAATATTTATTGTGTATATGTATATGTATATATATGTATGTATATGTGTATGTGTATATGTATATGTGTATATGTGTATATGTATATGTATATGTGTATATGTATGTATATATATAATATTACATGCATGTAACAGTCTGAGCAGAAGGTTGGGGGTTCAAGCCCCAGCACTGCCAATTTTCCACTGTTGGGCCCCTGAGCCCTGACCTTCCTAACATGCTGGGGTCCATCCATATATCCATCCTCTACTGCTTACTCCTTTTTCAGGGTCACGGGGAACCTGGAGCCTACCCAAGGAAGCATCGAGCACAAGGCGGGGTACACCCTGGACAGAGTGCCAGTCCATCGCAGGACACAATCACATACACACTCACACACTCATATTCATACACTTTGGACATGCCAATCAGCATACCATACATTCTTGGAGGTGACTTATAGCTGTACTGAATATAAGATTAGGTATGTTATAGGTCTTAGGGTAGAAACAGTCAGGTGTATTTGCTAATAGAGAAACACATGTTGGGCGATTCCTTCGACCATAGTTGGCATGATTGATGAAAATTAGTCCACTGTCTTTTGTACGAAACTCATTTTATGCTCCTGAGACCCTGCCCATTGACTTGTGTCCCCTGTAGTGGACATTTTGTTTTCATGCATGTCCTTTGACTTTTTTGAGCGACTCTAGTAATTCCTGCTATACTATACAGAGAACATCCTGGGCTTTCTAGTGATCAGAATCAGAATCAGAAAAGGGTTTTATTGCCAAGTACAGTTTTTAGCACATAACAGATATGTTATGTTTTAGTCTGGGATGTTTCACCTGTCACGATTTCCCCTTTAAGCAGCGCACTATGAATTCCCTTGGTCATTCATAACGATGGGTAAGACCAATGAGTATAGCGGTGATGTGCAGCAAAAGGTTGTTTAGTTTCACACAATGGGAAGTGTCTATAAGAAAATAGCACCAACATTGATAATGCCCATTTCCCCAATCAGGGCAATAATTAAGAAGTTCTTAATTATTTGTTATGAATGAAGTTGTTATGAATCAATCTGGAATTGGATGTGTGTCTATATTTTCTATATAATCTCCAAGGATCACAGTTGGAGAATTGCTTGTGTCTTGGGGTCAAAAAGTCTCCAAAACTACAATCTGAAGTCTCCTACATCACCACAAGTTGTTTGGAAGGGTTTCAAGAAAAAAGCCTCTACTCTCATCCAAAAACAAACTCGAGTGTCTTCAGTGTGCCGACACTACTGGACCTTGAAATGGGATCGGGTTCTATGGGCAGATGAAACCACAATAGAGTTTTTTGGTAATAAACACCAGAGGTGGTTTTGGTAAATAGAGAGGAAGCCATATGGAAAAGTCCCTCATGCCCACCGTTAAATATGGAGGTGGTTCTTTAATGTTTTGTGGGTGTTTTTTCTGCCAGAGGACCTGGATATTTTGTTAGGATACATGGCATCATGAACTCTATCAAATATTAACAGATTCACTCACCATCTTCAAGAAACAGCTAAAGACCCACCTCTTTGGTCAACACCTAACCATCTCATAAAAAAATAAATAAATAAATAAAAAATTTTGCACTTACACCTCTACTCTGCGCACTTTGCTTCTTCTAGAACTCAATGAATAGATCTTGTACAGTAGCACTACTTGTATTGTTCTCTGCTTGATATCACTTTGCTTGTATCTCTCATTTGTAAGTCGCTTTGGATAAAAGCGTCTGCTAAGTGAATAAATGTAAATGTAGATATTAAATGAAAACCTGACTGCCAGTGCCAGAAAGCTTCAAATGGCCCATGGCTGGATCTTCCAGCAGGACAATGATCCAAAATATACATCACAATCAACACAAAAAATGGTTTACTGATCACAAAATCAAGGTCCTGCCATGACCATCCCAGTCCCCTGACCTGAACTCCATAGAAAACCTGTGGGGTGAACTGAAGAGGAGCGTCCACCAGTGTGGACCTCGAAATGTGAAGGATCTGGAGAGATTCTGTATGGAGGAACGGTCTCAGAAAGGGATCTATCCCGAGGGCGCCATGTATTCTTCAACCTCATCAGGTATTATAGGAGAAGACTCAGGGCTGTTATCTTGGCAAAGGGATCTAACACAAGGTATTGACTAAAATTCTGCCAATAATTGTTGCACATATTTTTAGGAACCTGTTTAGTTTGCAAATTGTTTGATATCCATGAGAGCAGAGTATTTTTGTGAATCTTTTTAACATAAGATCTAAAGGCTGAACAATAAAGACAATTTTGTTACAGCCTTCTTTGCTCATATTTACCAGGGGTGCCAATATTAGTGGAGGGTGCTGTATAATGACTATGCATTAAATTTTAATAGAAAATATGCTATCATCCTTGCAATAACAAGCAAGAGAAACAATCCAGAATGATAATTTATTTTCGTTCTGTTTTTAAGTTGAATTTATTTTTCAATTAGTATCACTCTACAGCCATAATCTGTTCCTTTATTGTTTGGCTGTCTTTTCAAATTAAAATGGCCCTATAGTCCACTACAGTGGACATGCTGTAAAATTTCTAATATAAATACAATTTAAAAAGTCTAAATTGTAGAATGTTTTTTTAACCCAAAATAGGCAGGAAATCAATCAAACAAACAATAAAAATGCTATAAATAAAAAAATGCCATTTTATTATCCAGCCTATATTTATATCTTTATTTTTATATTTAAAAAAAAATTTTTTTTTTTTTTCTTTCTTTCTTTCACATTCTGCAAGGCGTATGTAAACTTTCAGGCATATGACCTCAATTGTAAATCATTCTGGATGAGGGCATCTGGCAAATGTAAATGTCAACAACATGCTGTCCAGCAGTCGGCGCTGCTGCTCAATCTGTTGGCAAGCAGTCCAGAAAAGAAAGTGACTCAGTGGGTCAAGCATGTACATTATTCACTTTTACTGACACGAATATAGAAAGACCGAAATGTACACAAACCCTCCCCTGATGCCAAGATGTCGTGGCTTGTCATTTTATCTGTAATTTTATGCTCGTATTTGTGTCTGGTTAAATTAAAATAAAAAATAATCATTAATCATATGAAAGTGATCAATAAGTGGTTGAAAGTACTTCATGTGGTCTATTTTTCTCTTTGTTTCTGCCTTTTGTGCATTATTTAAGCAAATATACAAATGAAAAGAGCTTATATGTACTAATAAAATAATTATTTAAGAAACAATTATAATTCTCAGTTATAAAACTCATATTAGAAGTATTATTATTATTATTATTATTATTATTATTATTATTATTAAATGGCTAATAAATATCTAGTCTATACCCAAACCGAGTTTCTCATCTTAATGACATATTTAAAAAAAAAATAATAATTAACAAGTATGCAGTTTTGAATAAAACTTCATTAAAATAATTAAACAGGATCTTTAACAACATACAACTACATTGGTTTAATAACAAAAGAATAACAACATTGGTAGATACAGTGGTGCCCTGCCTACTCTGAAATCCCTATACAGAGAGTTTCAAGCCGCTGGGAGCAAGGGAAAGTTTTATTTGTTTGTTTGTTTTCAAGTCAACTTAACATGTTCAATTTTCACTGTCATAACTAGTTCATAAGTTGAAAGAAGGAGAGTAACTGTCACCTCAACTGAAAAGTATACGTTGAATCAATAAAACAGTGACATCACGTTCTGAACATTCATCACGTGATCTCAAGTGAAGCGCGAAGCAGACAAAAGACGATAGTGGGCGCTGTTGTAGGGAAAGATTGGAATCTTCCATCATTGTCAAATTTGTTAAATAAATATTTGTTCATATTGATTTCACCACTTGTATAAATGACATGTACTATATAATAGTATATTGTTTATAATAGTAAATAATACAAGTATTGTTTATGTCGTTTCTACATTGAACTAAATCGCGGCTAATCGTATTATATTGTTGCTAACCAGCGAACTAAAGCTAAATATCTATAAGCAAACGCTGTGAGAGAGAACTTCTTTAAGTGCTCGCGTGCTGTCTAGTGATGTGATTCAACGAATCTTTAATATGACTCGGGAACAACGAGTTGTCTCAGAATGATTCGTTCATTTTCAACGAATCTTTAATATGACTCGGGAACAACGAGTTGTCTCAGAGAGTGATTAGTTCATTTTCATCCACCATCCGTCCTCTACCACCTTCATTTATCAAGGTCACGGGGAACCTGGAGACTATCCCAGGAAGCATGGGGAACCTGGAGCCTATCCCGGAAGAAGCGGGGTACCAGTGGCACAGGGCACAATCACATACACACTCACACACCCATTCATACACTACAGACACTTTGGACATGCTAATCGGCCTACCATGCATGTGTTTGGACTGGGGAGGAAACCGGAGTACCCGGAGGAAATCCCCGACGCACGGGGAGAACATGCAAACTCCACACACACAGGGCCACATGGGGAGGCTGTCAACACACACATTCAAAACATCCAAAATAATTACATGAAATAATTTCAACCAACGGGAAGTCAGACAGGAATAGTGTACACACCAGACTGATCTATTCACAAGCTACTCAGAGTTAGTTACGAAATTACGAAAACACAAGGTAAGATGTCCAAGCTGGGTTTTTTACAGGGGCGTCTGGTTCGCTTGTTTTTTTTTTTTGTTTGTTTGTTTTTTTTTTGAGTGAGCGTTGGACGTTGGTCACCGTACTGTCTACACTGCGGCTGAAATAGAGAGAGAATTGGAGATGGTGAACCGACAGGTCAATCACATCAGCTAATAAGCTATCTAGTTATTTTAATTAGAATTAGTATAACTGCTGTTATTGATGTACTATGAAATAATAGTTTTACTGCAGTGTAGTTTAACAGCAGCAACAGGACGAGTCTCAGGAGGAACAAGACAGATAAGGACGAGAGCGCCAAACCCACAGAGCCAAGCGACGAGCAGGAGGACACTGGAGACTAAACTTAAAATGTGTTTTTTACCCACAGAGCCGAATGCGCATCCCCCGGCGGGAATTGGACCCTCCGCGCGGCGGCCGAAAATAGTTATGCTTAACTTCCCTTAACTTTTCCCTTTCATTCTCAAAGGTAGTCCTTATCACTACGGATGCAATATTGTTTTGGCCACACGTTGCTTCCATATCGCTGTTCCGAGGTCTTTATCACTTCGGATGCAATATATTTTTCGCCACATGTTGATTCCATGGCGCTCTTCCGAGGTCTTTATCACTTCGGATGCAATATATTTTTCGCCACATGTTGATTCCATGGCGCTGTTCCGAGGTCTTTATCACTTCGGATGCAATATATTTTTCGCCACATGTTTATTCCATGGCGCTGTTCCGAGGTCTTTATCACTTCGGATGCAATATATTTTTCGCCACATGTTGTTTTCATGGCGCTTTCCGAGGCTTGGATTTTATCACTACCGAGCACTAGATTTGAAGATCTCGCGGATAAACTAATTCTATTAGGCGGCAGGTAAAGTGAACTGTACATTTACATTTAAATTCACATTTATTATATTAGCATACGCTTTTATCCAAAGAGACTTACAAATAACAAAATGACTTATTTACTCAAAATAAACATCGGTATATTATGAATGCCATGTGAATGGTTTATAACTATATATGTAAGGTCAATTCAGCACTATTATTATACGTTTGTATGCCGAGTGAAATTTCTATCGTCTACTGTCTGTTGTTTATTCAGTACTCAAACACACAATAAAATAATATATTTTTGTAACAATGAGCAGAGTATACAATTATATTAGGTTAGAATATATTAGAGTAGATGTGTATCTTTACAGTATTTGTATAAATAAACGTTGGATCTTTGATCTTTTACTCTAACATGAAACCCGTGAAGTCATTTTCAAAGAATCGATTTCCATAATTTTACTGTACAAAACATAATGCATAACTATGTAAATGCTTTTATATATTTATTTATGTCAATTGTTCATATCTATGGGTACTAATCAGACTATCAGCATGAAGAAAAAATCTTTTTTCCCTGGGACAATCAACTTATCTTTCAGGAGAGGCCCATCAGGTCATTTACATCGGGACCCATCTGAAGAGGCAAGAAGGATTAAGGACAATCCTTCTTTGCAAGACAAGTCAACGCCTCAGAGAGAAGATGTGGACAGGAACAATGCCCGTTCTATTGTTTAACAGAGGGGAGGGGATGTTTCAGACAAGTAATAAGTGTTAGGAGAATACATTCTTTAGTTTGGGAAGTACAAAGGGAACTCCTTCCGGTTGCTATGGAGAATGATATTGGCTACACTTTGTACTTGTCCAGTAAGGTTGATGAGGCAGAACAGGCTGGACAGTTCAACCCAGATGGTCATTGCAAGGATAGTCTCATTTCCTTCTTTGAATATTCAAGATGCTTTAAGTAAATTGAGGATCTCCTGCGATGCCTTTCAGAGAGGCCAGACCCACTGCCAGTTTTGTCAGATGATGACAATGTTGTTGCATTTGGGGCACGAGCACAAGATTTGGAATACGAGGGCTGATGGGTTTATAATGGGGAAGAGCTGTGTTCCTGGAAGTAAAATGTTCCGATTGCAGCAATATCTTTTAAAGCAGAAAAGACAGGTGACCACAGCCCCTTCTGCTTCACCTTCACCCTCACCATCAACTCCCTCTGCAAATTCCACTTCACACCTTTCCTCTGATTATCCAGGTGAGTAAACTATTTTTATTTGTTTATATAGATTCTTACAGTCTACTGATGTATTTGTTTCATTTCACAGTAATGGAGGAGGATGAGGAACTGGAGAAGATGATGCTGAATCTGTCTCCACCTAAATGTCCTAAACAGCAGAGTTAGTGAACCAAGAGACTACATTAATGTCATGTCTGGTTGAACCAGAATTATCTAGTTCAACCTGTTTATGGCATATTAAATTACACATACTAGAGTTATACTAAACAAATTCTATTATATATTTCAGAGTCACCTGCAGCCACTGAGTGTCCAGTCTTCTCCACAACAAGAGGTTATTTTCCACATCAGTTTTGGAGGAGTATCCTATTACCCACAGAGTTATCCTTCATAACTCTTTGTCATACTTTTTTTTATTATTATTGTTTTGGCAGTGTTCTTGCCTGTTCTAAAACTTGTGTTCTTTTGTTATACTAACTATTGGTAAAGGTTGATCGAATCCAGTGATGAGGGTGAGTGCACTTCATGAATTTTATGCATGCTGTTTAATCTGTTTGTATTGTCTACTCAAAGCTTTACCTGTTTTTAAAGAGTAAACTTTCAAATAAGGATCAATTTGTGATCATTTTAAGTTTTTTAATAATCTGTACAACTCAATCATATAGATGAAGATTATTTGAACTTGCATTAATGGAATTTTTAAATAAATATTATATTGATGCAAATTATAACTGACAAACACGCCTAAAAGCTGCTGTATTTGTGCCGTTCGAGCCGCTATGCAGACATCGCAGGAAGGAAGAGCGGGTTGTCCACTAATCCACTAATCGTGGGGTTGGCGGTTCGAATCCCGGCCCGGGTGATCCCATGCCGAAGTGTCCTTGGGCAAGACACTGAACCCTAAGTTGCCCCCGATGGCAAGCTAGCACCTTGCATGGCAGCTCAGCTACCATTGGTGTGTGAGTGTGCTCTCATTTGTAAGTCGCTTTGGATAAAAGCGTCTGCTAAATGAATAAATGTAAATGTAATTATAAGGAGCGCCATACTGGAGAGCCTGGATAAAAATGTGAGTATTTCAAGTGTACTTGTTTTGTAAATACTGTAGGCATTTCCATTCTTGCTATTTCTCTTGTCCTGCATAATTTGAATCTAAAACATTTGTACTTTTAAGGCATCAAATCACAAGAAGAGGGTTGCAGTACTACTGGGGCTGCCATTGTACATGCGGGCGAATCCATCTCAGTTATTAAAGATCTGTCAGGTAAGTGTCTGTGAAGAAAGTAAGAATGGCTGTTGGAAGATATTCAGATAATGGAAGTCCATGTATTGATATTTCCATGATGGAGTTTACCTTGTTTTATTTTCCATGAGAGATGATCAATTTCAGGAAGTTGTACTGTAATTTTTACCGGTTCATTTTAGATTCACTCATGCTATTCTGAAGTTGTTGAGCTTGTGAGGATGTATGTGTGAAAACACATTTTAAAGTTTGTCTTTGTTTTTAATACAGCACACAGATTCTGAAGAAGATTTAATCAAGGGCATGACTGTTGGAATCATTACAGATGCCTGCAGTGGATGAGTACATTCACTTAAAAATAAACTGCTGAAGTAGAGATGGTGTTATGCATTTCCTGTAGGAGAGATTTCATGTGTTGTGAATGTTAGTTTCCATACCTAAACAACATGACTTCAATTGTGTTGTATATTTTCACCTTTAAACACTGGCCAATTGAAATGTAATTTTGTTAGGCAAAAACTGATTTCTGCTTTCTTTTTCTGTTGATTTTGAGAAATTCATGTAATTTAATTCATTTTTTTACAATTGTAACAGATTTTTTTTTTACTAAAATTAATCTTAGCACAACATTACATTTTTAACCTCACACACAGGCGAGCACACAGGTTTGGTGAAAAACACATTTTAAGTTTAGTCTCCAGTGTCCTCCTGCTCATCGCTTGGCTCTGTGGGTTTGGCGCTCTCGTCCTTATCTGTCTTGTTCCTCCTGAGACTCGTCCTGTTGCTGCTGTTAAACTACACTGCAGTAAAACTATTATTTCATAGTACATCAATAACAGCAGTTATACTAATTCTAATTAAAATAACTAGATAGCTTATTAGCTGATGTGATTGACCTGTCGGTTCTCCATCTCCAATTCTCTATCTCTATTTCAGCCGCAGTGTAGATGTAACGGTGTAATAAAGTGCTCCAGATAGTTTAATTTAATTTAATTTATCAATTTGTATAGCGCTTTTTACAATGGTACATTGTCTCAAAGCAGCTTTACAGAAATATCATTTTTACATTTTTACATTTACAAGCGACTTACTAATGAGAGCACACTCACACACCAATGGTAGCAGAGCTGCCATGCAAGGTGCTAGCTTGCCATTGGGGGCAACTTAGGGTTCAGTGTCTTGCCCAAGGACACTTCGGCATGGGATCACCCGGGCCGGGATTCGAACCGCCAACCCCATGGTTAGTGGATTAGTGGACAACCCGCTCTACCGACTGAGCCACAGCCGTCCTAGTTATTGTTAAATCCTGCTAAATGGGTCAAGACTTTAATTTTGGAATTATTCTATATAACAGTTGCATTGTGGGTACTCTGTAGCAGAAGGGAAGTTAACTGCTGTAGGCGGACCAGATCTCTTTGTCTTCCCTCACTTTTGTATTTCCTGACACATGCAGGCAAATAAAGATGCTTCATCCACCATCATCGCCCCTGAGTGTATCACCAGTCAAACACAACGCAAGTTACATAGACAGTACGGTGACCCAGATTGGACATCTTACCTTGTGTTTTTGTAATTTCGTAATTAACTCAGAGTAGCTTGTGAAAAGATCAGCCCGGTGTGTACACTATTCCTGTCTGACTTCCTGTTGACTGAAATTATTTCATGTAATTATTTTGGATGCTTTGAATGTGTGTGTTGACATTAGCATAATGCTAATGTAACCCAGAGTTAAAATAGCCAATAAGAAAAATAAATAAATAAGTCCTGAGTGAAGTAAATATGCAATAAATGTTATCTACAAGTGATTATACATTTTATGTGATAACTATGTGGAAGCACGTTATGCTGAAAAGATTGCTTGTGAGCTAAAAGGGAGGTCTTTTTGTAAACCTTTTTCATTCAATATGAGGGTATATTGTTATTGGGACATTAGCCTGATAGGTTGAGTGTTACTACATCCCAGCCAATAGAATGGTTAGGCCCGCCTCTCAGCCATTCACGCTAGCGAGGGAGATGGGAAGTGATGCCAGTGGTAACTGAATCATCGTAGCATTACATGCACACTAATCTGCATACATAGCAACAAAACTCAGGTATTTGAATGAAAACACAATGTACCCACACAGCATGAGTGTGGGTTCCTCCTGGAGACAGTGCGCATGCGCACTGCACTTTCGCTTGTCAGGAGCAGCGCTCATTGAGGTTTCGCCAGTATGTGCATGCGCACTGCACCGTCGCCTTGCTGGAGCAAGGCTCATTGACATTTCGCCAGCACGGGCATGCACATTGCACCGTCGCGTTGCTAGAGTACAGCTCATTGACATTTCATCGGCACGTGGACCTTGTTTTGGCTCTCGGGCTTTCACCGCCCTGCCTGTCATGTGCATGGAGTCTCTTGACTCCAGATCCCGTCAGCCAACGCACACACATGCATGCACAGTCACACAGGAAGAGACTTGGGACTTTATGCCCCGTCAGCCACGACGGCGGACTCATGGTCACATGTTTGTTTGCATCTGTTTCAGGTTACGGGTAATGAGCATAAACGTTATATATAGTCATAGTTTGCACGGTGTCATTGTTTTTTGTTGCTTAGGTGCTTAAGTTATTGTTACTAGGTTTCATCCTGTTAGATTCAGTAGTTTCAGTATTTTGTTTTCAAGTCATAGCTTATTGTACTAAGTCCTAGGGTTTTGTTTTCATGCCACAGTTGCTTGTGTTCGTTTCTGTTTGGATATCCAAGGTGGCCCCTGGATTATGAGTATGTTTGTGTTTATTTGTCTCTTTTATTCGTGTTTATTCGTCTCTTTTATTCGTGTTTATTCGTCTCTTTTATTCGTGTTTATTTGTCTCTTTTATTGTGATAAAAGGGTCTGTGACTGCTTCCGCCTCCTTCTCTAACCCACGTGACAATGAGTTGCTAAGTGATGAGAATCTTATAGTATTCCATCACGATGTCTGCACGCAGGCAGAAGGTCAACTAAGACACACACACACAAAGGCCTGGTGTGTATGCAGAAAACAGAAATTAATCTGTTTCATATTCTGTTTCATGAAATATTATTATTATTATTTTTATTAATAAAATATTATTATTGGGTAATGTACATGCAAGCACTATAAAAAAAGAACTGTAGAACAAACATAAAATTTACCCATAATGTAGAGATGGTGTGTTTGATGGTGTGTTTGTCCTTTCTCGACGAAAATCCAGTCAGCAAGCAACACAGGCAAGGTCAAGTTATTTTTAAAGAGTGAAAGAAGACAAAATATATTTTGGAGCCGGAACTGTACCTGCGTGATAAGGATCACTCAACAGTGCCAATTGATGTACGTAATGGTGTTCCGGGACAGCTAACTCTAAACATATTGGTGTCTGGGTCATCTTGACCCTAAGAAAACCGTATAAATAGAAGAGCTTCGGCTCTGGTTTTTGGGATCACTTTTGAGTCTCTCAACGGTGTGGATCTCGTGTGGTGGAAGGGAACGTATAAATCTGGACTCCTGTTTTTTCTCACTCACGGCTGGTGTCTTATTTTTTCTTTCTCCAATTGAATATTTGAGTATCTGTTTCTATATTAAATAGTAAGTGTCGTCAGGTAATAGGCAAAATTTAAACCTACAATTTCTAGGCTTGTTTATGCCCGTTTGCAGATCGCCTGACCCATTTCTTGGGTTTTTGATTACGCTATTGATTCATGTTTTGGATTGGTCTGCCTGCCTCTCTTTAATAAAGCTCTTAACTGCACTTGCATTTCTCTACAATCCCATTCCATGACAGATCAACATTCTCAAGGCTTAGGAATGTACTATTTTGTAAATTAGAGTTCAGTATGGGCAATAATCTGTACTAAAACCTATTTTGTCCCCTCATTTTTACTAAGTAGAGCTGAAAACTTTACAATGTACATCTGTTCCATTTGTCTTTTTGTTTTTCTTTTTTGTTGCTGATATAATGCAATTTACATTTTTAATTACTTTGTTCTGTTCTTCTGCAGGAGCAAAAATAAATTAATTAAATAAATCAATAAAAACCATCTGTAAGGGGATAGGCTCAAGCCACCTTTTCCTGTGCCAGATTACTACTGTAGTTTCACAATCACTTCTAGAGGTAGCCACGATTTCCCCCATTCACTCACTGTTGAAGCTGTCTTGGAATTGTCTCTGGAACTGGGCTTACATCACTGAGTTCTTTCTCATGCAAGCCATATTATCTCTGGTCCTTGTGATTGTGATGAAAAAAGAACAAAGTTATTCTATACTCTTTTCCTCATAAAAAGAAGGCCCCTCTGAGTCAGACATTACATAGCCTCAACAGAAAAAGGAAACACACACACACACTCAGACATGGAACACAGAATGAAGTACCGTGAATAACGAAACAAATGGCTAATATTCATTTACAGTTTAAGAATCATACTAAACATATACTATTGACAAATAAAGAAATACATACCCATGATAAAGAAAAAAAGAACAAAGACAGCTAAGGTCCTCGCTGAATGATGGTCAGATCAAAATTTCATAATAAACAGAAGTAGTTTTATTGTTTGTTTTTTTTTTTTTGTTTGTTTGTTTTTTTTTTAAATCAGAATTAGAAATACCATAAACTCGAAAATAATGGTTTTCAGAAATAACAGACAATCAAAAATAGCAGTTTTTGGAATAAGCCTAAAATTCAGACTTCATGGAAATCACCCAGAAATTAAGTATATTGGAATTTAGGCAAAGCAGGGGTGTTTCCAATGTTTAAAAGGGAGCCCCATAATTAGGGGTTTTTAGATCAATTTACTGTCAACGAGAGCACAACTCTTTGGGCCAGAGGTCAGGATAAAACAGTCTACTTGCAAGACTGAGAGGCCATGTTGAGCATCTCATATGAAGGGTGAAGGAGCACAAGATATTCAGTACAGTAATCAGTCTTTTACTCACAGGCCACATCAATCAACTTTACACAGTAGCCTGTCTCTTGGTCAACTACCAAAATGGGCCTTTAGGTAAAGTCTGAGCAAGCTAACACTGTAAAAGCAGAATTAGACAGGCAGAAATGGAAAGAAATATCTATAAATATTTTACATTACTTATATAATCACCTGAAACAAATCATTTTGGTTTTAACCTTAGAATGAACCCTTCATATCATTCACTGTTCTGACAACAAATACTTTAATCAGATGACCTGACGAAATAAAATTACATGTTTGTAAAATCATGCATAAATTCATTTCCTCAGCACTGTTCCTCTTCAGTTACTTGTGCACGGAGAGGTATTTTGGTAGAGATGTATAAAAGAAAAACAAATCACACCTCTGTTTCAGGGAGCTTAACACAAAAGTGTCTCTGTAAATGCACTGCACAAACATATCATCATGGGCACAGACAACAAAGTGACACCATTCCATACCTGTGATAAGCAACTGCCCCTGCACTTGCCAAAAATAAGGATGGCTTTTCTTCAATTTGTATATGCCATGGCCCTGCAGTCAATGTAGTTTCAATATATACTGAGGTACCTGCAATCAATGTAGTTTCAATTTTCAAGTTTCAAGTTCACTTTGTCATTTCAACCATATACAGCTGGTACAGTACACAGTGAAATGAAAAAAAGTTTCTCCAGGACCATGGTGCTGCATAAAACACACTAACCACAGGAGACATCTCAGAACTAAATAAGATCTACACATTTTTACATAAAGTGCTTACATAAAGTAGCTTAGTGCATTTGGGCATTTTACTTCAACCAAGCCAAATAATCGTCTCTCAAGCAGGTCATATACCAGCCCATCAGGTGACGGACCAAGTTAAGGTGCAACTGGATGAATCACCAGTCCACATTTCCTTAAGTTTACGTTTTTCAGAGTCCTTTAAAATACCTGCCTCTATGGAGAGGTCACGTGACGCCATACGAAGGGCAGAAGTGTGAAAGACAGCTCTGCTCACTATGCCAATTTTTCTAATTATTTTCATGATATAATCTGGTGAAATTTGATACACCTAGTTACACTTTTGCTGTTTGAGGTAAACATGGCAAAGAAGTCAAAATCCTCGAGCTCTGGAGACATTAAAAGACACTTACGTGTTCAAGAGGAAAGCCCGGATGGGCCTGTGGACCGTGGACTCGATTTGGGGGGTGTGGTGGGAGAAGAAATCCAGCGCCAACTGTTCAACATGTCAGGGATGTTGACGAAGGTTGTTGCTGACTTGTAAGATATCGCTGTAATCCGTTTGATTATGGCGATAGAAATCAAATTCTCTGAGTTGGTTACAAGAGTGGCGGATGCTGAGAAACGACTCGAGTATCTTGAGAGGGAATTATTCGCGAATCCGCCCACAACCAAGAGAGACGTGGAGAAAATATTTGAAAGATTGGAAGATTTGGAAAATTGAAGCTGAAGGAATAATTTGCGGATTATTGGAGGTCCTGAGCATGAAGAAGGCAGAGATATGGTGACATTTCTGGATGAGCCTTTCCCGAGTCTGCTTGACATAATAGGCCATAAATTCGAACTCTAGTGGGCCCACGGTGTCCAGGCTCAGAGATCTGGTGCGGGAGACAGACCGTGACCAATCCTGGACAGATTTCTGAGATCATCCGATAAAGATCTCGTGTTGCGCCCGGCGAGGAGTAAAGGAAAGCTTTCTTGGAAGAATCGGAATATTTTCTTGTTCCTGGACTTTGCGAACTCGACAAGAGAGAAACGCGATCGGTTCAAGGACTGCAACAAAGTCTTGCACCAACGTGAGATCACTTTTGCACTGATGTTTCCTGCCAGACTGAGAATAAACACTAAAGACGGCAGCAAAGCATTTACAGTGCCTTGCGAAAGTATTCGGCCCCCTTGAACTGTTCAACCTTTGCCACATTTCAGGCCTCAAACATAAAGATATAAAACTGTAATTTTTTGTGAAGAATCAACAAC
>JAFFST010048345.1:40843-56739 GCA_022414735.1 Noturus placidus | reverse complement strand
AAATGTTTTTTTTTTTTTTTTAGATGGTAGCATTAATGTTACAATGTAACAAGTTTATTTTTTAAAATAATTGTCAATTTTATATTTTTATCGCTACATTTTATTAGTTTTCTGTTTGTTTCAGTTGTTCCTTTTAGATCGATTCCCCAGTACAGTGTGTCCCCATGTCTGCTGATGATCACAAACCTTAGCCCAAAAAATAAATGAATTAAATTAATGCGGTATTTTTTTGGGGTATTAATTAAAAACTTGGAAACTGGTTCTGACATTTCTAATGGTGTCCTTCAACCTTAAGTTTAAATGAAGTGAATACGCTATGTATTGAGTTAATGAAGAGTGTAGAGGACAGCAGCAGCGTACTCCTTCTGAACAGTTGCTACTCTTTATGATTGGTGAGGAATTTTTTAAATAAAGTTTTAATTAAACCCAGCATTAGCATTATTATAAATTTTCTCTGCCCGATGCTGTTTTCACGAGCAGGTGAAAGTTCAGGTGTTTTTGTGTGATCAATACAAGATGGCGGTTGTGAGATCGGAGAGTTGACAAGCAGATGTTCAGTGTTACTCGTCTTCATAATGTCAAAGTATTTACACACTTTTTCGGTTGACTGAGGAGATGAAAAGCAGTGTGAAAGTAACTTGCATGGTGTAGATGTATTTCAGAGTTGTAGTTTTTATTCCGATTGTATTATACAACTCCGAAAAGGTCACTCGCACCGGTGTGAATAAATATTTAATCACAGTCGCACAAAGTACTACAGTCGCAAATGCAAGTGAAATGGTTGCACTGTAGAGCCCTGAGTTTATCTGCAAAGTTTTTTCCCCGTTCGGCGTGATTGTTTAATGTCCCCGACAACCTGTAGTGCCATTTAGGGGTTGTCCATATATTACGTCATCAAGGAGGGGGGTGAAGGGTACGATGACGACGGGGGAGGGGGGTGTTCACGGATGTGATTACATCAATGTATTTGCATCTTCCCCGTGTTTAGTGTCACCACTGTCACGTTCATCATTTACTTATTTACTTACTGAAATATTTCAAATTGCCAAAATAACAAACAAACAAACAGAAATACTGACGTCACACGCACTTCCTGTGGAGTATTATACGTGTTATACCCCACAGGATGTGTGTGTGACGTCAGTAATACGCCACAGGATGTGACGTCAGTATTTCTGTGGTATTTTAACAAAGTACAAAATATTCCCGACCACACATGGCAACCCCAGACTCCCTAAAAGTAAAAAAGTAAAAGTGTACATCTAAGATGAGGACGTCATCATGGGGAGGGTGTAAAGGACCTGATGTTAGATAACGGGTGGGGGGTGGGGTTAAAAATGGCTGACAATTTGATGACGTAAAATATGGACGACCCCTTAGCATCATGTTAGCTAGTATCATGACTTCCCCTTGCGCAATCGCTGGAGTTCGCAGAGAAACTGGCAGCTCGAACACTTAAATATCTAAACACTAAAATATCGCAGTCGATCATGTTCATTTAATCATGGGCAGTCAAAATCGTGATTGGTATCCGATTAATTGTGTAGCCCTACGTTATTCTCCATGCAATGTTTGCGATAGCCAGTTATTTGTTAACGCCACTAATACATTATAAACAAATGTCACTAATTCACATGTTCAGATGTCACTAATTCACATTTTCATGCTGTTAATAAATCTTTTTGGGCTAGCACTGTGCTGGAGCTGATTGAAAAGTGAGAAATGTTTGATTGTCTAATTTTAAATAAAATATAGAGATGATTCGGTGAAATCTGTGATTTTCTATATTTCTGCTTAAATGTGACAAACATCATATTTGCACACATTAACTTTTTTTTTTAAAACGTTCTTTCGTGTGCTTAGGATCGTTGTTTTTCTGCAGGACACGCTTGCTGTTGTGATTCAGATCATGGACACATGTCCTGACATTTTTTTTTTTTTGGATTCGCTGGTATCATTCAGAATTCATTGTTCCATCAATGATGGCAAGCCGTTCTGACTCAGATGCAGCAAAACAGGCCCAAACCGGGAGTTCTGGCTGAGCATGTGATCGAGAAGACACGCGTGGAGTGAGCTCCCGAGCATTTTATCTTTTAATTGTGCTTTTCAGGCAACCTGAATTTTTTCTAAAGCATTTGATGTGCTCCTTTTCAATTACTCGGTCTACGACTATAACTTATAAAGGACTATAGAGGACTTATGGCTTGTGAAAGACTACGGAAACCTAAGTCTTCACAGAGCATGACGAGTCATGGTGACCATCTACCACTGGATTTGGAAAATCTCCACAACACTAATAGCGGAGCTAACATCTACCATCGCGGTACAGGTGAAAGCAGCTATTGACTCAGCTTTGGCCCCAGTTGTTGTGTCGTTTGAGAGTTTTAAATTGGGCATTGAATCACAAGGACTCCGTATTGCCGAGCTTGACCAGCACGTGAACGATTGCAGTGACAGTATTGTAGCACTGGAAGAGACTGTGCTAAAGCTAACTTCGGCTAATAAACAACTCTCTGATAAAGTTGAGGATTTTGGCGTCCCGTTCACGGCGCTGCAATTTGCAGGTCATCGGCATTCCGGAACGAGAAGAAGCGAGTGATCCGGTAACGTTTATTTCAAAATTTTTCCAGGATGTCCTTGGCTCGGAAATATTTCAGACCGCTTCATTGCTGGATAGAGGGCACTGTATTGAGCCTTTGCCCTCGGAGGAGCAGCGAGAGAATCAGAGGTCCACAGTGATGATTGTGCGGTTTCATTACTTTCATGACAGAAAATGTTGTTCGACGCGGGAATTGGAATCAACTTTTCCATCAGGGCCGTAATGTCTTCATCTTTCCTGACTTCAATTCCAGCATTGCTAAGAGGAGGATGGCCTTCGCTGCGGTGAGAAAGCGCTAGTGTGAGAGAAATGTGCGGTCTTCTCTTAGATACCCTGCTCAGCTTCGGATAAACCTCATTGAGGAGAGGCTGCAATTCGATTGCCCCCAAAAAGTGCAACTATGGTTTACGGAACGATATCCTCCATCTTAAGCTGTCTACATGACCGTTAACCAATTTATACCTGTAATGTGACTGTAAAATGCACGGGTGTGGGCAAATATATTAGTTTCCATGTAAATCTATAGGTTGCCTGAGATGCATGGTAATTGTGGGTTTTTTTCATGCTCTGGAGTGACTTCACACAACACAAATAGGCATGGTTTACAAGTTCTGAATGTTCCAGTGTTATAGGGTTTTGCCTCCATTGCACAGTGGGGTGGTGTTGTTGTTGTGGGTTTCTCTCTGTCTCTCTCTCTCTCTCTCTTATTATTTTTCCCCCTTTCCTATTGATATCAACCTCTCTATACTCCATTCTGTACTAATCTAAATTGATGGGAAATGCCTGAAGCTCGTTCAGATTCCTCAGTTGTAATGTGAAAGGTCTGAACGGTTCCATTAAAAGATCCAAAATTTTGACACATTTAAAACTATAAAAACCTGACATTGCATTTCTCCAGGAAACTCTCCGTCTCAGGGATCAACGCAGACTCCAAGCTTGCTGGACATCGCATATATTCCACTTTGAGTCCAGGTCCAGGGGAGTTTTTGATTATGCTCCTTTTGCTTAGAATTTGTCAAATTCCTGCTTTGAACACACACCACTTGATATTTGGGGGAGATTTAAACCGTTATTGACCCAGTCTTGGACAAATCTAGCACTGTTGCAAAGGTTCCCTCTGTAATGACAAAGGTGTTCTGAGTGTATGGTTCAGAATGGTTACGTCGATCCGTGGAGGTATTTTAACCCCACAGTGAGAAAATATTCTTTTTTTTTCCTCACGCACATAAATCGTTTTTTCGCATTGACTACTTTTTTAATAATAACTAATTTCTCGGGTTGAAAACTGATATTTGAAAATTGATATTTCAGACCATGATCCTCGAAGTCTTGACATTCTTCTACCCTCACATCGTACCTTTCACTCACCATGTATGCTTAATTCTCTTTTATGTGATTCTTCATTTTGCAAGTATATCTCTAATTCGTTAGATGATTTTCTTCTCACTAATCAAACTGATTCAATCTCTTACTCTTTGCTTTGGGAAACTCTAAATGCCTTCTTAAGGGGACAGATAATCTTTTATTCTGCTCATGCCAATAAGCAATGCAAGAATAAGAAAAAAAGTTATCTGATAATATTCAAGTTATTGATGATCAATATGCACTCAACCAGACCCTTGAGCTGCATAAACAAAGGCTTAATTTGCAGGTGGAGTTTGATTTGTTATCGACAGGTGAGGCCGAGAGGCTGTTACATACACGTGGCAAATTATTATGAATATGGCCATAAGGTCGGTCGGTCCGTTGTTGGCTCACCAACTGTGTAGCCGAGCTGCTTCGCACTGTATTACTCAGATTATGCAGTCCAGTGGTGCATTAACCTCGACTCCTGCCGAAATTAATTCAACTTTTAAAAGTTTTTACTTCTCTTTATACACAGCTGGAGCTCCTGACAATTCAGGTAACATGGACCATTTTCTTAGACATTGATTTTCCCGGAGTTGACCCACTATTGGCATCTGAACTTCACAGCCCCATCACCTCAGATGAGATCATTCACTCAATCAGTTCATTGCAATCTAAGAAATCACCTGGCCCGGACGGATTTCCTTCCGAATTTTATAAGAAATGTCATGTTGCATTGGCCCCATTACTCCTGGCTGTATTTGAGGAATCCTTACAACTAGGGACGTTGCCACAAACATTGAGACAAGGATCTATAACTCTATTGCTTAAAGATGGGCAGGACCTAACATTATTTAATTCATACAGACCTATTAGCCTCCTCAATTATATCAAGATTTTAGTCAAACTTTTGGCCTCTTGTTTAGAGGGGATTCTTCCTAGCATTATTTCTGAGGAGAAAACCGGATTTATAAAAGGACAGCATTCCTTTTCTAATATTCGTACTCTTCTTAGTAGTTTGTACTCAACAAAACAGCTAGTCCTCTGAAGTGGTCATCTCTTTGGATGCAGAAAAGGTGTTTGATTAGGATTGAATGGGACTATATTTTTAAGGTGCTAAGATGTTCGGCTTTAGTGATGGACTGATATCATGGATCCATTTATTATATGTGGAACCGCAGGCTTACATATTTACCAGTGATGCTATATCTGACTGATGGGGTACGTGCCAGGTGTGTCCTATGTCTCCCTTACTTTTTGCCATAGCGATTGAGCCTCTCTCTATGGCGCTTAGAATTCTTCCTGTATTTCAGGGTGTAATTCGCAAAAGGAAGTGAACTTTGTTACTGATCCAATTGCATCTATTCCATTTTCAGTGTATAAACTGAATCTACAAAAGAGTGAATGCTTCCCCGTAAACCAATCTAGCTAAAAAATAAGACTGACATACCTTTTCATTTGAAGGACTCAAAATTCAAATACCTGAGTTAATGTCACCCGTTCTTATTCTGCATTAATGAAAGCGAATTGTACACCATTAATTTCATACATGAAGTCGGCCTTTCAAAGATGGGCAGCTCTACCATTATCCTCTCTTGATAGAATAAACACTGTAAAAATGAACATTCTTCCGAAATTCCTCTTCCTCTTTCAATCCATTCCTTTGTTTTTACCCAAATCTTTCTTTAAGAATATAGACAAATTAATCTCCTCTTTCATCTGGGCAGGAAAAACTCCCAGGGTCTCCAAATTTTTACTTCAGAGGAGTCGACTGAGTGGTGGCCTTTCTTTGCCCAATTTCATGTATTATTATTGGGCGGGTAACATTCAGAAACTGGTGTTCTGGGTGCAGGCCCCCTCTCTTCCATGGTGCCAGTTAGAAGCACAGTCTTGTATTTCGACCTCCCTCCCTGCTCTGGTGTTCTCCTCCCTTCCTATAGCCCTTTCACAATACACAGATAATCCTATAGTATGTACCTCCCTGAAAATTTTCTACCAGTTTCGCCGTCATTTTAAATCTGTCTCGGCCTCAATCGGGGTGCCTATATGTAATAACCACCTCTTTCCCCCCTCCTTTATAGACTCCACATTCTCTCTTTGGGAAAAGAAGGGTCTGAAAAGCTTGGACGATCTTTTCATTAATAATGTGTTTGTGAATTTTTCTGAATTATCCTCGTCATCCAGCCTGCCTCCGTCTCACCTTTTCCATTTTTTTTTTCAAATTAGGCACTGTGTCTCCTCCCTATTCACTGGGTTTCCCTCCTTACCTATAAAGTCTGCATGGGAAGAGGTGTTCAAGCTGAATCCTCATAAGGGTGGCATTATTTCACAGATATATGCAACAATCTGGTCACAGGGCAATTTTTACAATATCAAAACCATTAGTGCTTGAGATGAGGAATTGGGTCTGGAGCTTGAGGATGATTACTGGGGCAGAGTTGATGATGTACGTACTGCCATGTCCTGTGCTAGACTTAGTTTCATACAATTTAAAGTGGTCCATAGAGCTCACCTCTCTAGGAGTAAGCTGTATAAAATACATCCTAATGTTCCTGACATGTGTGAGAAATGTAAATTCTCACCGTGTAACCTGAGTCATATGTTTGCTCTCTGTCCCAAACTACAGAACTTTTGAAACTCTCTTCGAAAATATGTCCGACATTCTTAGACTCAAATTTGATGTCTGTCCTTTAATTGCCATCTTTGGTGTTTCATCATTACATTATGCATCACATCTTGTAAACCCCTCATGCAGACTCCCCAGTTTCCTACCTGTAAATATGACTTCATTGTATGTTCTAGTGTTATATTTACCAGTTTCCAAGACAACTTGAATATAGTGATAGCCCTGCAAGTTTACTCGAACTTTTTTTCATAGACAACCTATTCAGTCCTGTTGTTGTGAATTTAGATTTCAACTTTTAATTAATTAATTTATTTATTATTCATTGACTGATTTGCTTCTCTTTAAATCCAGTTTTATTTTTTTGATTTAGCTTTGATTTAGTTTTGATATATATATATATATTTTTTAATTTAATTCAGTTTTAGACTGTATTACAAAGGTCTTTCCAGATTATTACTTGCCACACTGTATGAGATAACCCCAGTAAAATTACCTGAGTCCTGTAATGTAATTTGTTCACCATGTTGGATTTAAATCCTCTAAAAACAGATTCGCAATTGAATAACATTTCTTTGTTCCAATTCACATCCTTCAAAGCATTGTCATGTTTGTTTACTCTCACAGTCCCCCAACACACACACCCAAAGTCTCAAATGAGACCACAGTGTTTCCAACAATAACCAAAAGTGTCCACAAAGTGAAGAAAACTCGGAGTAAGCTGAACTGACCAACACAATTACCAAGACAAAAAGTTCCAGAAAAAGAAAAGGTCCCTACTGACTTAGTCTGTGCACAATAACAAATATAATGTCCTTAACTTTTGTTAAGACTAGAGTGTGTATAACAAATAACAGTGTAGCACGTAAAGCTGAGGAAAAAACACTAATAAAATTAAATAAACAGAAACTTTAACCCAGTCAGAGCATCAACACAGAGAACAACATTAATACAGAAATAGATTTAAGAGGAGTAAGTCCACAAAATCTAGGCGAAGTAATGCAATGACAATATCTTCAATCAAAATCCAAATACTGTGGAGCTGGAAGGCTGAGTGCAAGAAAAAGAAGCCGCTGTGTAGGTGATGCAGTTCACCCTGATATCAAGAGTTGAGCATAGTCTCCTGCTTCCTCCGCTGAAATAAAGTCCGTCTGAAGTATTCCATACCGAGCGCCCTCAATATCACGAAGTTGACACCGAATCTCATTAAATGTGGCCGGGGGCCGGGATATTTGACTGTGTAGTTAAGGAAAACGGAGATGGTCAAATCCCTGCCTTTAATCCGCTGGAGCGCTCTCACATGGCGTAACGTCAACACAGTCACAGTGATAGTGGAATCTGCACACAATAGCTCGTGGTCGTTCATCAGGCTTGGGCTGCGGCTGAAGGGTCCGGTGGGACTGTTCCAAAATCGGCTCCTTCTCCAGACCAAACGCCTCTTTTAACAAGGCCGCAGTACAGCAGCAGTTGTACATGTGTCAGGGCCCTCTGCAACTCCGAGTAACCTAACGTTATTGTGCCGCGACCTCGACTCCAAATCCTCACATTTATTCTCTAATTGAGTCACGGTCACAGTGAGAGACTCGATAGTAGTCTTCATGTGTGCTATTTCATCTGTTTAACCGGAGAGAGCGTGCTCCATTTCCACAACAGTACCTTTTCAGTGTTGATATGGTAGTCTCAGTAGCAACTTGATCACTAGCCGGCTGTGTTTTCACAGCCTGCAGGTCAAGCTGGATAGAAGACCGCGCATCCCTGGAAGTCTCCAGGAGCTCCATCGGCGGAAGGAAGGAATATTTTTGAGAAGGAACTCCAGGAGACTTCCAGGGATGCGCGGTTCTTTCCAGACATTTTCGTGTTCTTTCCAGACATTTTAACGTGCCACAAAGTTAAAAGTGCAGACAAGGAAATGGAGTAGGAGAAATAAAAATTTATTCTATAACCGAAAAGCACAAATTAATTACAATTTTAATCAAAATTAGTAGGAGCCTCCAACTTTGTGTCCTACTCCATCGAACTCCGAATTCAGAATCGTGAATATAGATTTCAACTTTTGTTATTAATTTGACTTGTTGCTGTTTGCTAGACACCCCGGTTAAGAAAAAGAAGCTGGGGAAGAATCCTGATGTCGACACCAGCTTTCTTCCAGACCGGGAAAGAGAGGTAAACGTTTTTGACATTTGATGCACCCTAGACTAGACTGTATGGAAGAGAAGAAACCTGCAATAATGAAAATACCATCACCTGCACCAGTGAACTGTTTAAACAAATAAATAAAAATAACAAAATGTGTTTGTTTACAGGAAAAGTAGAATGTGTTTTTCAAAGTACAACCTGTATGATGCATCATGGGCTGTGTTCAGTTAGTCAGACCTGACAGACTTGTCAGTTGTCCTGCAAAATATGCTAGGTGCTATGAGCATAACCTTGACCAGGACTTTTCCTGTACCACATCCACACTGAGATTTGACAGTCTAATATCATCTCCACCTTTTTATTGCTTTATTCCTTTTTATAGAATGATCTTGGGGTTTTTTTTTTTAATGAGTTATTGTTTCGTATAGTATTTGCTATGAATTTCCATTATTCAGCATTGGGTTAAAATCAGAAAATGTATTATGTTAATCTATGGTGCCCGTATAATTCTGAATCATTTGGCAAGGGTGCTTGGACCCTGCAGATCACTACCTGCGGCTTTATTGTTTGGTGTTGAAACAAGTTGTTTGTTTTTGTGTCAAGGAGGAGGAAAATCGCCTGAGGGAGGAGCTTAGACAGGAATGGGAGCGGAAGCAGGAGAAAATCAAGAGTAAGTGATGCATACAATAATTTTCATATCTGAACATGAATGAGGCTGGTGTAATATGTAGGCTATTACACTTATTTGTACTCATAAAGGAATCTTAATTATTGGTATTACATTTTTTGTTTCACAGGAACCTCTATTTTGTGTTTTGATAAATCAAGAGGGTTACATGTGTTTAAACTAAGCAGTTGAATGTCATAAAGTCCATTATTACATCACCAGATAGGGAAAACAATAATGCAAACAATGGTAGGAAAATGGAATTTTCTTTGAATAACTGTGCTTATAGACATTAGCCATGTTTCCATCAAAGGTTTCTGGGGTTTTTTTTTTTGGTTATGAAGGCTTTAGTGCATTAAAAAATATTTGCCGATATGGCTGATGGAAATGTCGATAAAATTTCACTAGGGTCGACATAATCTTTTTTCATTTAACTTTAGCACAAACTTTACATCAAATGCTGGGCGATAAATTGTTTGGAAAATAGTTTCTGTTGAGAACAAATGGCATTCGTGCAAAAAAGTGTCACATGACCGAATTTATTAATCAGTCGGGGGAAGAATAGGGATGTTTGTGCCATCCAGCGCACTGCGCAGGTCGATGGTAGTTTAATGCCCAAGACCAGCCCTATTTTTGTGATGGAAGAACTTGATAAATGAAGTGACAGTTCAGTTCTTAATATCCCGTTATATTTATTACAAAAATGTTTCAACTAGAATATGAAGATAAATAACAAATGACGTACTTTTCTGCTAGAACAAGTGAGCTCTTTTCTGCTACAAAAAAAGTCCATCTGTAACATCCATCCATCCATCCATCCATCATCAACCGCTTACTCCTTTTCAGGGTCACTGGGAACCTGGAGCCCATCCCAGGGAGCATCGTCTGTAACATTTATGAAAAAAATTGTTTGCATACATATTTTAGTAAGAAATATTTTTTTAGCATCTACCTCGTGCCACAGCATATGACTCCATGGTATTGAGCTGAGTACTCGTGTGCTTGTGTGTATGAGCGAGAGAGAGAGGAGACTGACAGAGAGAGAACATCTTGAATCTTCATTTTTTAGTGCTAATGGGAATCATGTCTTTTGCAATGCAACTGCATTTGTTTTTTTTTTTGTTTGTTTTTTTCTTTCTTAAGAATTTTTATTGATTCTTATAAACTTTTCAGAGTACAACAAAATATATCAATACAGAATCAACATTTTTACCCCGATAACAGCCCCCCCCCCCAGGAAAGTTTGCATTTGATTTATTTACTTATGATTTATGTACATGTGATTCAATTACATATAATTCATTTTCATAAATCCATACAGAATCAAACTTTTAACCCCAGTAACCCCCCCCAAGCAAGATTTATATATGATTCATTTATATGTAATTTTACATATGCTTCATTTTCACCTCCCCCCCACCTCAGCACATGATGGCTACACTAACTATTGCTGGTTGTATAAATATTATAAAACCCAACAACAGGCTTAAGACTCAAGGGCAATATAATAATAATAATTTATCAATTTGTATAGCGCTTTTTACAATGGTAAATTGTCTCAAAGCAGCTTTTACAGAAATATCATTTTTTACATTTTTACATTTACAAGTGACTTACTAATGAGAGCACATTCACACACCAATGGTAGCAGAGCTGCCATGCAAGGTGCTAGCTTGCCATTGGGGGCAACTTAGGGTTCAGTGTCTTGCCCAAGGACACTTCGGCATGGGATCACCCGGGCCGGGATTCGAACCGCCAACCCCACGGTTAGTGGATTAGTGGACAACCCACTCTACCCACTGAGCCACAGCCGCCCTGAATAAATAAATAAAATATATATATAAATCTTAAAAGGCGTGCCTGTCCTAGCCGTGCTGGGATCAGTATTACTACTACCCATCTAATAAAGTAAACCATAGGGATATAAATGGTCAATTAGAGCCGGAGTGATTTCCCCTCCCCCCAACCATCCCCCAAACCCAGACACCCAAAGTCTCCATAACCCAAAGGAGACAGCAGTGTATCTCTCTACAAATAAAGTTGTCCACACTGAGACAACCACTCGGAAAGAACGCTGAACTAACCAACCCTTACCAAAACAAAAGATTTCAGTAAGAGAAAAATCCCCTACTGACTTCAAATCTGATAAACAGTCTGCGCACAATAACAGATATAATGTCCTTAACTTAGAAAAAAAAAAACACGCCGCTGTTCAGGTGATACAGATCATCTTGATATCAAGAGTTTAACATAGTCTCCTTCTTCCTCCGCTGAAATAAAGTCCTTCTGGACACCGTTATGTGTAATGCAAAGCCGAGCTGGGTGAAGTATTCCATACCGAGCGCCCTCAACATCACGAAGTTGACGCCGTACCTCACTAAATGCAGCTCGAGCCCGAGCTATCTTAGGTGTATAATCAGGAAAAACTGAAATAATCAAATTCCTCACTTTAATCTGCTGGAGCTCTCTCGCACGGCGTAACATGTCAATACCGTCACTGTGATGGTGGAATCTGCACACAATAGCTCGTGGTCGTTCACCAGGCATGGGCTTCGGCTGAAGGGTCCGGTGGGACCGGTCCAAAATCGGCTCCTTCTCCAGACCAAACTCCTCTTTTAACAAGGCTGCTACAGCAGCAGTTGTACATGTGTCAGGGCCCTCTGGAACGCAGAGTAACCTAACGTTATTGTGCCGCGACCTCGACTCCAAATCCTCACATTTATTCTCTAATTGAGTCACGGTCACAGTGAGAGACTCGATAGTAGTCTTCATGTGTGCTATTTCATCTGTTTAACCGGAGAGAGCATGCTCCATTTCCACAACAGTACCTTTCAGTGTTGATATGGTAGCCTCAGTAGCAACTTGATCACTAGCCAGCTGTGTTTTCACGGCCTGCAGGTCAAGCTGAATAGAAGACCGTGCATCCCTGGAAGTCTCCTGGAGCTCCTTCTTAAAAATATCGGCGATGTCCTTCCTCAATAAAGCCAACAACCCAAACCTGAGTGCGGCAAAATCAGGGTTACCGCTCGGCAACGCGGTTTCAGGGGAAGGAGGGGACTCGCTTGCGATGCGCACACTAGGCCTCAGTCGTGTATGAATGCTACCACGGATTCTCGTGTTTTTTCCAGACATTTTAACATGCCACAAAGTTAAAAGTGCAGACAAGGAAGTCAAAGTCTATTGTCCGAAAAGAGCAAATTAATTACAATTTTAATCGAAATTACCAGGAGCCTCCAACATCGTGTCCTACTTCGTCGAACTCCGAATTCAGCTCTGAAGTTTTTAAGTATTGTCAATCACTGTTGTATTATTGGCATGATAAGTGCACACCAAAGGAATTCTCTCTGTTCTAACAGTAAAATGTTTAGAGGTCAGTGCATCTGTTCTCTCAATAGTGCTAACATGGGCCATGACCAGATCTGTGATGATCTTGGGGAATAAAAAGTTGTAAAAAAAAATAAATACAATTATATTAATAAAGTGCACACTTCCTTAATTTTCTGGCAAGTCTTCATTCTCACTGCAGATACATTTAAGTATAATTAACTGTGATTAAGTAATGGAACTTTTGATGTGCTTGAGATGTGAAGACTTCTGCTTCAATTTGGAATGAGAGTCTGTCAGTTTGTAATGGATAGGGGTTTTCAAAGTGAAATCTATTGTTAATTTTGAGCCAGGGTAAACATGAACTCTAACCTTATGAGAATTTTGGTCGGTGGGTCCCTTGGGTCTCATGAAGAGATTCAAGACCAAGTAACTGGTAAGAGAGAAGAAAAATCAGTAGTTCACCCTAGAAGGAGCAGAATCCATTCTTCTCCTGACTTCACCAGTAACTAGTATTTTTGACTTATATGTACTGAGCGTACACCTGAATAATAATCTACATTGGCCCCTTAGCTCTGAGGCTCAAAAAGTGTCCGAACATGTCTATGTTGAGTAGATGAAATAAAAACGAGTTGTTAACAGGCTGAATAAACAACAAAATGTACCTAAATTTGACTTTGTTCCTATTCAGGTGAAGAAATTGAAATCACTTTCAGTTACTGGGATGGATCTGGACACCGGAAAACAGTCAAGGTACCCACAATGACAGCCTAATAACAGCAAAATGTTATTCTTTTCTCCTATTAAACCGTAATTTGTTATTTATTGCATTGATATTAGAACAGATTGTTCCCCTTTTTTCTTCCTATATGCATAATATTCAGGATATGATGCATACAGTCCAGTTTGAAACTATTGGAACCACAAAGCCAATTCTTCTGTTTTTATTATACACTTGACATTTGTGTTTGAGATGAAAAGATGAATGAGTCGATAGATCAGAGTTTCAGCTTTCAGGTCCTGATATTTACATTTAGAATTTCCCTTTGGGGATCAATAAGGTATCTATGAGTTCCGGCTGAGCGAGAGATGGAGTGAAACGCAACTTTCGGGGCTCCTGCAACAACATTTAATATAATTCTATAGGCGCTTTTTTGTGGAGTTTTTTTCTGTGAAGTGTTGTGGAGTGTTTTCGAACACTGTAGTTTTAATTTTTGAGGTCCAAAATGCCACTAAAACCCAAAAGTGGGAGAGTTTCGTCCACTCCGCTACAGTGGCCTGCTCCGCACACTACATCCCCGGCTCAGAGTGATCTCGCTTCCCCAGGCGAGGGTGTTGTTATGCCCGCTTTTTCCTCTTCCTTGTTTCCTCTCCACTTTTCCTTCTCTCAGAGGCAAACCTTCATTCTCATTTCCTTCCTGACATAACCACTTGATAGATGACCACTAACACTGTAAATTTTGGCCCACAGATGAATTTTGTCAGCTGGAACATTAAAGGTATGGGGAGCCCTATAAAAAGATCTAGGATATTTGCTCACCTGAAACGGCTCAAAGCAGACGTAGTGTTTTTACAGGAAACTCACATGCGCACCACAGACCAGGTCAGGCTTAAATGTCCATGTATTTCTGAGGTGTTTCACTCTAATTTCAACTCTAAGGCCAGGGGGTCCATTTTAAGTCAATTCACTTTTCAGCTTCTAAAGTAATATCAGATGAAAATGGCAGATATTTAATAATCTCAGGTAAATTGTTGCACGTTCCTGTATTATTAGTTAATATTTACGCCCCAGATTGTGATGACCCACATTTCATGAATAAGCTCTTTGAGCGCCTCCCATCATTACATGACACTCTCCCACGCTTGGGGGAGACATAAATTGTTGTTGATCCTAGGTTGGTCCGCTCTTCCCCCAAGACCACGACGCCCTCACTAATGTCAAGTGCGCTTTCTGATTTCATGGCCAAGACTGGTTGTATTGATCCTTGGAGATTTTATAATCCCAGGATCAAGGAATATTCTTTCTTTTCACAGATGCATAAGTCCTTTTCTAGAATTGACTATTTTTTCATCGATGCCAAACTCATTTCCAAGGTGTCGATGGTTAAGTATCACCCTATTGTGATCTCTGACCACGCACCACTTTCTTTGGGTATTCATCTTTCCCCCCAACCCCGATATAACACTCTGCTTCTGTCGGACAGCAAATTTAATACATTTATTACAGCTTTAATTGACTATTTTATTGAGACCAATCAGAATGAGGCTGATCGTATTTCCTGTTCACTTCTGTGCGAGTCACTTAAAGCGTACTTGCAGGGCCAAATAATTTCCTACTCCACTCATTTAAACAAAATGCGTACGGCCAAACTTCAAGAGCTATTGACTAAAATTGACGTAATAGATAGAAAATTGGTCATCGGCCCCTCTCCTTCTTTACTTAAAGATCGGCTTGACTTAGAGACTGAATTTGACCTCATTACAACTGCCGATGCAGAGCGCCTTCTACGTTCACACTCCACGTATTATGAACATGGTGATAAAGCGAGCCGACTCTTGGCACACCAACTGCGACGTCGGGCCGCTTCGCACATAATCCCTCAAATAACAGATGCATCTGGCATACTTCATACAGACCCTAATTCAGTCTTTTGCTCATTCTACTCCTCTTTATATATGTCGGAATTTTCATCTGGGACTTCTGACATGAGTACATTTTTAGGCAGTCTCAACTTCCCTGTTATTGACCCGGAGGTTGCTAAAGATCTCGACTCACCTTTAACCTTAGAGCAAATCAACCTAGCCATAAATAGCATGCAAAGCAATAAAGCTCCTGGTCCTGATGGATTCCCAGTAGAATTTTTCAAAAGATTTAAATATAAACTGTCCCCTTTATTGCACTCTGTATACCAGGAGTCTCTGCAGAAGGTCTCTCTGCCTCCTGGGATACAATCACCATATTTTACCTTATCCCGCGGCACTCTACAAGGTTGTCCCTGGTCCCTTTACTTTTTGCATTAGCCATACTTGTCAACACTTGTCAATTTATCTGAGGTCCTCCCCCTCTTTTACTGGGATGTCACATTTAGGAATGGAATTTAAACTATCTCTTTATGTGGATGATTTATTACTGTATGTTTCCCGCCCAAGTCGTGTTTTTTTTTTTTTTTTTTTTTTTTTTTTTTTTTTTTTTTTTTTTT
>JAFFST010048345.1:23857-36658 GCA_022414735.1 Noturus placidus | reverse complement strand
AAAATATCAGCGATATCCTTCCTCAATGAAGCCAGCAGCTCAAGTTTGAATGCAGCGAGATCAAAGTCACCGCTCGGCAACGCGGATTCAGGGGGAGAGGAGGACACGCTCACGGCGCGCGCACTCTGCCCCAGTCGTGTTTGAATGCGTCCTCGGGTTTTCGTGTTCTTTCCAGACATTTTAACGTGACAAAAAATTAAAATTATAAGCAATGTAAGGACTAAAATAAGTTAAAGTATATTATATGACCAAAAAGCGCAAATTAAGTAAATTTTTAATCGAAATCAGCGGGAGCCTCCAACTTCACGTCCCACTCCATTCGAACCCCCTCCTCTTTTTATTCTAATGTCTCCCCCTATTGTTACCGAAACGTTTTTTTAAGACTATTGATTGGGACATTTCTGGCTTTTTATGGTGTGGGAAGGTACCCAGAATAGGTAAGTCAATGCTTCAGAGATGTGAGCTCAATGCTGGCGGTCTCTCCCAAATTTCCAGCTGTATTACTGGGCATCACATATTCATAAAATCTTATTTTGGTCAAGACCAGAGCATTCCACATGGTGTACGTTAAAGGTACATGCATGTGGCTCATCCAAATGGCTCTGCTTACCTCATCTATTCCCGCCAACATCTGGTTATCTGGCTTCACAGATAACCCATTGGTTAGTTCCACTCTGATAATTTGGTACCAGTTTAGGAAGAATTATAAATTTGTTTCCATGTCCACCTTAGCCCCGTTACTGAAGAATCACTTATTTCAAGCTGCACTATCTGACCTTACTTTTGCTGTCTGGCACGACAAAAGTCTCAAAACCTTCAAAGAGCTCTACAGGGACAGTACAGATCTTTGCAGATCTGTCGAGTCACTTTCATCTTCCACAGTCCCATCTTTTTCGTTATTTCCAAGTTAGACATTGTGCAAGATCATTGTTTTCTACTTTTCCCTCTTCACCCCCAAGTCAACTATGGGATGACTTCCTCTCTTCTGACCCCCTTCAGAAATTGCTTACTTCAAAAATGTATAATAAACTGTTATCCTACGATAGTTCACCTACTACTAAAATTAAGGTTGTTTGGGAGGGCGAACTGGGGTTGGCCTTAAATGAAACCTGGTGGGATGTGGCCCTTACCAAGATCCACTCAAGTTCATCTTGTGCTCTTCTCTTTTTTTTTTTTAAATTGGAAACGATTAGGTACTCTCTGGGTGCCAACTCTGATAAGTTCTACAGGAAGTGGCAGCCTTTAACCTTCTTTAAACCATTGTTGTATTTGCCTTCTGATTGAGGGAACCCCCCCCCCCCCTCCAAATTTTCTTTAGTCTTTTTAGATTTCAGTTAGTTTATTTATAAAAAATTGTACTTATTTCCTTTTTATTTTGTTTGTTTGGTTTTTTTGTTTGGGTTTTCTTGTTTGTTTGTTAGCTTTTGGTTCTTTGTTTTGGTGTGTGTGTGTGCTGGTTCTTGATTGTGTGTATGACTGTATGTTCTGATCTGTTATCAAAAACAAAGTATGACTCTCGTTTTGTTAATTCACTGAGAGAAACAAAATTAGGTCTGTAACTTTTTTCTTTTTTATTTAAATATGGGTCTCTGTGTACTGCGGTTTTTTTGTTGTTGATGTTGCTGTTTGTTTTCCGATGTGCCATGTCTTTCAGTAAAGATATTGAAAAAAAATAAAGTATCTATCTATCTATCTTAGATGTGCTAAAAGACCTAGAAAAGGGCACCTTTGGTGGCAGACCACGCACTTTTTAGGTGAGCTAAAGTATTGAAATAGATGTCTTAAAGTAAATTAAAGTATTTAACACTAATGGTTCATTCAATATTATTTTGGCAGAAATTAGGAAACCGGAGGCAGGCCTGGGACAACTCAAAAGGAGCTTTATTTTCTTTCATTTTCCAGCGTATTTTATTCACACACACATACTGCTTTGTGCTGGCTGCTCTCTCTCTCTTGGCTCTCATTTCTCCCCTTTTTATCCTCGCATCTCCTCACTGCAACACAACATTCATTATTAGAATTCCCCACAGGTGAGCATTCCTCACCGCTCACCTTCTCTGGCTCTGCTCTCCATTCACAAACCAGCACTTGAGCACATCCCCACTTGCACAACTTAACATTTTGGTCTTATTTATCCACAAAATATTTTTCCAGTAGCCTTCTGCCATCTGTGCTCTTTTTGGAGAGCAGTGACTTTCTCCTTGGAATGCTGCCATGCACACCATTGATGTTCTGTGTTCTGCTGCTGGTAGGCTCATTAACATTAGCCAGTGTTGATGTGCATAAACGTTACCCTGGGCTCCTTTGTGACCTCATGGACTCTTGTTCTTGGTGTGATCTTTGTTTCTCGACCATTCCTGGGAAAGGGTATCGATGGTCTTAATTTTCCTCCATATGTCTGTGGACTGGAGGAATCCAAACTCTTTAGAGATGGATTTGTCTTTAGAGATGGATGTGTTTCCAGCCTGATGAGCATCAACAACTCTTTTTCTAAGGTCCACAGAAATCTCCTTTCCATGAAACAGTTCCACAAACATGTGTTGTGAAGGCCAGACTGATCGATTGTTCTATAAATAGAATGGGGCCTTACTCACACCTGATTGCATCACAAATGAAGAAAGCAACAGTTTGTGATGTCAATGGGTTGGCCTTAATGCAAGCAAGGGATGTGCAGTCAAATATTAAGTGTTATTTATTTTAAGACTGTTCCTATACTTTTGCTCACCTAAAAATTGGCTTCTCTAGAGGTCACTAAAGGTTGCAATGTTCTAAGTTGTTTATCAGGGAAATAAAAGCTGAAATTCTTATCTTTTGTGTTTTTTATTTTTTTTTTTTTTACCATATTCATCTGTTGATCTCAAACCCAAGTTTTGTCAGTGTATAGCAAAAAGAATGGGATTGGCTATTTACATACTTCTGTGTTTGTGTGTCTTCATTCCTCTTACTCTAGATGAAGAAGGGAAATTCTATTCAGCAGTTTCTCCAAAGAGCTTTGGAGGTTCTAAGAAAAGACTTCAGCGAGTTAAGGCAAGAACACTGATTGCTGATTAACTGGAAAAGAGCTTAAACAAGTCAGTGTGGCACATACAACAGACGTTGCAATAGTCCTCTTATATTTGCCCACTTTAATGCAGGTTAAATTACACTTAATCTTTGCCTATCTGTTGTATTAAAGGTCGGGAACCTTTTCAGCTGGCACAGCCATAAAAGCCAAAAAAATGGATTTGTATAGTTATCTTGACTATTTTACTATTTTAACTATGCATAATTATCAAAAGTGGTAATGTAATAAAGTAGATTTCACATGTTCTTTCACCTAGTAGGATGGCACTTGGAATTCATCTAACCAACTGTGATAGTTTCTTCAAATGGTAAATCAATACAAGATTCAGTATGTCCACCCATCCATTCTCAACCGCATCTCCATTATCGGGTTGTGGGGTTAGCAGCTCCAGCAGGGGACCTCAAACTTCACTTTCCCGAGCCACATTAACCAGCTCTGACTGGGGGAAACCCGAGGCATTCCAGGGCCAGTGTGGAGATGTAATCTCTCCACCTGGTCCTGGGTCTTCCCCGAGGTCTCCTCCCAGCTGGACATGCCTGGAACACCTCCCTAGGAAGGTGCCCAGGGGGCATCCTTACCAGGTGCCCAAACCATCTCAATTAGCTCCTTTCAATGCAAAGGAGCAGCTGCTCTACTCTGAGATCCTCTTGGATAACAGAGTTTTTCACCCTATCCCTAAAGGAGAGGCTCGCCACGCTCCTGATGAATCCTAATTTGGCAACTTGTACACGCAATCTAGTTCTTTTGGTCACTACCCAGCTGTCATTACCATAGGTGAGGGTAGTAACGAGTATTGCCCAGTAGATCGAGAGCTTTGCATTCCGGCTCAGCTCTCTTTTAGTCACAAAAGTGCGGTAAAGCGTTTGCAATACCGTTCCCGCTGCTCCGATTCTACAGCCAATCTCCCGCTCCAGAGTCCCCTCACTTGTGAACAAGACCCCGAGGTAATTGAACTTCTTCACTTGGGTTAAGTACTCATTCCCCACAAGGAGTAGACACTCCATCGGTTTCCTGCTGAGAACCATGGCCTCAGATTTAGAGTGCTAATCCTCATCCCGGCCACTTCACACTCAGCTGCGAATTGATCCAGTGAGTGCTGGAGGTCACGGACTGATGATGCCATCAGGACCGCATCATCTGCAAAAAGCAGCGATGAGATCATCAGGCCGCCAAACCGCAACCCCACCATGACTACGCCTCGATGTCCTATCCATGAATATCACAAACAGGTTTGGTGACAAAGCGTGGAGACCAACCCCCACCTGGAACAAGTCCGGCTTTTTGCCGAGCATCTGGACACAGCTCTCACTTTGGGAGTATGGTGCTAGGATAGCCCTAAGAAGGGAACCCCTCACCCCATACTCCCTCAGCACCTCCCACAGTAAATCCTTGTGGATCCGGTCTTCTCCAAATCCACTAAACACATGATGGGCATACTCCCAGGCCCCCTCCAAGATCCTGCGAGAGTAAAGAGCTGGTCTGGTGTTCCATGACTAGGACGCATTGTTCCTCTTCAATCCGAGGTTCGACTATTGGCCGAACCCTCCGTCCCAGCACCTTGGAGTAGACTTTACCAGGGAGGCTGAGAAATACCCCTATAGTTGGCACACACTCTCTCTGGTCCCCCTTTTTGAACAGGGGAACCACCGCCTTGGTTTGTCACTCCTTAGGCACTGTCCTCGACTTCCTCGCAGTGTTAAAGTAGCGTGTCATCCAAGACATCCCCTCCACACCCAGAGCTTCCAGCACTTCTGGACGGATTTCCTCAATCCCCCGGGCTTTGCCACTGTGTAGTTGTTTGGCTACCTCAGTGACCTCCACCAGGGAGATTGATTATGATCCCCCGTCATCCTCTGCCTCTACCATAGAGGGCGTGTTAGCCGGATTTAGGAGTTCCTCAAAATGTTCGTTCCACCGTGCAAATATAAGTTAATGGTTCCCAGAGAGGAGATTCAGAATGTAAAGAGTAAACGGGCAACTACTTACCATTTAATGCGATTTCCAAATATGCAAATTTGTCTGTCCTTTTGTACTGGAAGGATCGGTTCTCATCGTCTGTATTATTTATTTATTTATTTATTTATTTTACTATTTAGCAATTGCACCTTTGTTTAAAAAACTGAGAGGAGACTGTGTAGTTTTCGCCCAATTTATGAATTGGCCCGGGAAATTTCTGCTCTGCTCCACATTGTCCAATGTAGTTTGAGCTTGTTGTGCAACATCGCAATTGGTTGGTGCATACATTGCAAACGGGCACCGATTATGTTATGTAATTTTTAAAAAATATGTAAAGTTTTTATTGAATTGACACTGGCTGTCATGGTTGCCCACCCCCCTTGGGCTATAGGCGATCACTGAAAGAGCCTGACCCCTGTGTTACATTGAAATTTAAATCATGGGGTGGCCGTGGTTCAGGTGGTTGTCCACTACTCAGAGGGTTGGCGGTTTGATTCCCGGCCCACATGACTCCACATGCCGAAGTGTCCTTGGGCAAGACACTGAACCCCAAGTTGCTCCTGATGGCAAGTTAGCGCCTTGAATGGCAGCTCTGCTCCATTGGTGTGTGTGAATGGGTGAATATGAGACAGTGTAACGCGCTTTGGATAAAAGCACCATGACGGCCAGTGTCAATTCAATTAAAACTCTACATATTTCTTCATATTTCATGAAGGTGAGCACACCTATCAGAGTTGTTGATCATTAGGCGTAGGCAAAAGCTAAGATATGGACATGAAGGAGGGATTCTGTAATGCCCCCTTTTGACTAAAGTTTTACCTTTAGTCCCCGAACTCTGTGCATTTACTTCTCTCATCAAGCCGGACAACTTCCAAAATGAGTCATTAGCTCCACCCAACAGAAAGTCAGTCATTTCGGATTTAATGCGGATTTTTTTTTTTTAATTGCTGGCTCTGTATTTCTGCATATATATCCTATGGGATTCATGTGATTGTCACCAAGCTTGGTCAACATTATGCGAAGACATTGCAGATGCTTAATTGCAAAGGGAATTTTTATATCTCAAACAGTTTCACCATGGTGAGGCAATAAATTTATGCCAAAAAAGGGAAACAGGAAGTGTTTCCCTATGTTGGCAGTTGGCGGCGCAGTGGTGAATAAGCAGTTAACATTCAGGGTTACTGATCGGAAGGTCGGGGGTTCAAGCCGCAGCACTGCCAAACTGTTACTGTTGGGCCTTTGAGCAAGGCCCTTAACCCTATCTGCTCCAGGGATCATGGCTGACCCTGCGCTCGGGTTGAAATTCAGATGCGAGTGAGTGCCTTGCTTTGTTTTTTAAATAACAGGGATCTATCAATGTCTGATCTTCACAACATATTTGTGGAAGTGTATCATGGCATGAACAAAGGAGATTTTTTGAGGACCTCAGAAAGGGTTGTTGATGCTCATCAGGCATGGGCCTGTTTTGCTGCATCTGGGCCGGGATGACTCGCCATCATTGATGGAACAATGAAGTATACCAGCAAATTCTAAAGGAAAATATCAGGACATCTGTCCATGAACTGAATCTGAAGAGAAAGTGGGTCGCACAGCAAGACAATAACTTTATTCTTCTTTAACCGTTCTTTGTTAGAATGACTTGTGTGTTTAGAGTCAATGTTTTGGACTGGCCAATTCACAGTTCTGACCTTAATCCAATAGAAATGTTGTGGAAGAACCTGAAGCAAGGAAACCAACAAACATCCCAGAGTTGAGGCTGTACTGAGGAATGGCCTAAAACTCATCCAAGTCCATGTACATTACTGATGAACAGTTATCAGAAACTTTTAGTTGCAGTTCTTGCTGTACAAGAGGGTCACATCAGATACTGAAAACAAAGGTTCACATACTTTTGCCACACACATGTAATATTGGGTTATTTTCCATTCATCCATCTTCTACCGCTTACTCCTGTTCAGGGTCACGGGGAACCTGGAGCCTATCCCAGGAGGAGTTTCCTAGATAAATAAATCACCAAGTATAATATTTTTTCATTTGTTTAATTGGATTTCTTTATCTACTTTTAGGACTTGTGTGAAAATCTGATGTTTTAGTTCATATCTATGCAGAACTGTAGAAAATTCTATATTCACAAACTTTCAAGCACCACTCTATATTATAATAATAATAATAATAATAATAATAATAATAACTTCCCTATACATCGGAAAGCTGTAATTGCCAGCAACAGCTTTGCAACAAAGTTCTAATGTTGGGTATTAATAGTGTCCGAATATATTTTCTTGTATTTCTGTATTTATTTATGCTTATGAATACATTGAATACATGTTCATGTCTATATGTACAAACTAAAAAATTGTTAAACAATACTATGTACATTCTGATTGAGTAGTTTTGTGGATCTGTTAATTTGCATTGTTAAGTAATCATTGTATTTGTGCCCCAAAGGTCTGCTGGAGTGGAGCAGCTCATGTACATTAAGGAGGATTTGATCATCCCTCATGTAAGAGCAGTCAAACACAGAATGAATCCCTAAAATAAAGCCCTAATTACAGTGATGATAAATATTAATTTAATTTATTTAATTAATTAATTAATTTAATTAATTTATCAATTTGTATAGCGCTTTTTACAATGGTACATTGTCTCAAAGCAGCTTTACAGAAATATCATTTTTACATTTACAAGCGACTTACTAATGAGAGCACATTCACACACCAATGGAAGCAGAGCTGCCATTCAAGGTGCTAGCTTGCCATTGGGGGCAACTTAGGGTTCAGTGTCTTGCCCAAGGACACTTCGGCATGGGATCACCCGGGCGGGATTCGAACCGCCAACCCCACGGTTAGTGGATTAGTGGACAACCCGCTCTACCGACTGAGCCACAGCCGCCCTAATACACAGTGATTACACAGTGATATAGTTGATAAAATCAACTATAAACATTACTAATGAGGCTTTGAGCAGTGTTTTTAAAAATGCTTGAAAAAGGCTGGTAATTGTTTGATTTTACAGTATAATGCTTCAATACTATACATTTGTTTTTCCTTTAACCACAGGTATCTGGTTTCTAAACGCACTTTATAAATAACCTTCTGACATCACGTGCTTTTTGTTTTTAATCATGCAACAATTTTTGGCACCATCAGCTTGCTCATAAGGTTTTGTAAAGCTGCTTTGTGACAAAGTAAAGTACTTCTGACATTTGTTCCAATGGTTCAAAAGTTCTAAGAATGTAGCGAATTTTTTTTTTATGCCTCCACCATTGAATGGTAGAGATGTTTTAAGGCTGTTAATGCATCTGTCCGTCCAACTGCCCGGGATTCTTATTACCGAAATATGTGGTTCAACAAGTGGTGGAATGTTCATAGGATTTATATGGAATTTTTATCACTGGAACCAGCAGATGAACTAACTAGATTTTAGAACAGATTCAAATGATGATGGGGTGACAGTCATGTCAGGTATTTTTTTCCAGTAGCTTACATCATCTTCGAGTATGTGTATACAGAGGTGCTTAAACCCTTAAGAATTTTCTATTTCTGCATAAATGACGTATTAAAGCATCATCAGATTTTCACACCTAAAATTAGACAGAGGAAACCCTATTAAATAAACAAAAATACTATGTGGTTATTTATTTATCGAGGAAAATTATCGAATATAACATATGTATAGGTGGCAAAAGTATGTGAACCTTTGCTTTCAGTATCTGGTGTGGATACTGACCTGAAGCAAGCAGTTCCTTTGAGAAGGTCCACCAACGTCCAAGAGTTGAAGCTCTTCTGTACGGAGGCATGGGCTAAAATTCCTCCAAGCCTTTGTGCAGTACTGATCAACAATTACCAGAAATGTTTAGTTGCAGTTAGGGGATCTAGATTTAGTTGCTGCACAAGGGGATCACAAGATACTGAAAGCAAAGGTTCACATACTTTTTTCAACTCGTATGTAATTTTGGATCATTTTCCACATTAAATAAATGACCAATTATAATGTTTCATTAATTTGTTTAATTGGGTTCTTTGTCTATTTTAGCACTTGTGTGAAAATCTGATTGTTTTAGGTCATATTTATGTAAAATTCTAAATGATCACAAACTTTCAAGCACCTGTATGCATGTCTAAATATGACCTAAAAATGTGAACTCTGTGGCTAATTAGTGCATAATTGAACACGTGTTCCTATTAAAGTGGACTGTGTGATTGTTTTTAGAAAGAAGAGATTAATACCCCACCTACAGATAAGTTTACTGTTTGAGAAAATTATATAAAGGCTTGTGTGTGTGTGTGTGTGTGTGTGTGTGTGTGTGTGTGTAATTCAGACTGTGTGCAGTCAGTCTCACTTTATTTTTTCAATATAGTTTAATTACTTTTTGACATCTACAAACCCTCTGTCTCTGAAGCTTTTGTTAGGCTGGAAAGATTGTTTTAAATGACAAAATGCAACAAAATCCCAGAGTTGAAGCTGTTCTGTATTGAGGAATGACCTAAAATTCCTCCAAACCGATGTGCAGAACTGATCAACAATTACTGGAAAAATTTAGTTGCAGTTATTGATGCACAAGGGGATCACACCAGATACTGAAAGCAAAGGTTCATATACTTCTGCCACTCACAGATACAGTATCTCCCAAAAGTGAGTACACCCTTCACATTTTTGTACCATGGTGGTACATAAAACACACTAACCACATGAGACAACACAAATCTAATAAGATCTAGACATTTCTTTAGTGTGCAAAATGTCCGATATACAGTATCTCACAAAAGTGAGTACACCCCTCACATTTTTGTAAATATTTGATATCTTTTCATATGACAACACTGAAGAAATGACACTTTGCTACAATGTAAAGTAGTGAGTGTACAGCTTGTGTAACAGTGTAAATTTACTGTCCCCTCAAAATAACTCAACACACAGCCATTAATGTCTAAACCACTGGCAACAAAAGTGAGTACACCCCTAAGTGAAAATGTCCAAATTGGGCCCAGTGTGTCAATATTTTGTGTGGACACCATTTTTTTCCAGCACTGCCTTAACCCTCTCTGGCATGGAGTTCACCAGAGCTTCACAGGTTGCCACTGGAGTCCTCTTCCACTCCTCCATGATGACATCACGGAGCTGGTGGATGTTGGATACCATGTGCTCCTCCACCTTCCGTTTGAGGATGCCCCACAGAGGCTGTCTTGTAGGTGTGTTTGGGGTCGTTATCATGCTGGAATACTGCATACTGATCATGCTCTGCTTCAGTATGTCACAGTACATGTTGGAATTCATGGTTCCCTCAATGAACTGTAGCTCCCCAGTGCCGGCAGAACTTATGCAGACCCAGACCATGACACTCCCATCACCATGCTTGGCAGTAGGCCTTGTACTGTGGTGTCACCTGGTTGCCACCACACACGCTTGACACCATCTTAACCAAATAAGTTTATGTTGGTCTCATCAGACCACAGGACATGGTTCCAGTAATCCATGTCCTTAGTCTGCTTTTCTTCAGCAAACTGTTTGCGTGCTTTCTTGTGCATCATCTTTAGAAGAGACTTCCTTCTGGGACGACAGCCATGATAACCAACTTGATGCAGTGTGTGGCGTATGATCTGAGCACTGATAGGCTGACCCCCCACACCTTCAACCTCTGCAGCAATGCTGGCAGCACTCATACATCTATTTCCCAAACACAACCTCTGCATATGACGCTGAGCACATGTACTCAACTTCTTTGGTGGACCATGGTGAGGCCTGTTCTGAGTGGAACCTGTCCTGTTAAACCACTGTATGGTCTTGGCCACCGTGCTGCAGCTCAGTGTCAGGGTCTTGGCAGTCTTATAGCCTTGGCCATCTTTATGTAGAGCAACAATTCTTTTTTTCAGGTCCTCAGAGAGTTCTTTGCCATGAGGAGCCATGTTGAACTTCCAGTGACAAGTATGAGGGAGTGTGAGAGCGATGACACCAAATTTAACACACCTGCTGCCCATTCACACCTGAGACCTTGTAACAGTAATAAGTCACATGACACCGGAGAGGGAAAATGGATAATTGGGTCCAATTTGGACATTTACACAAATTTACACTGTTACACAAGCTATACACTCACTACTTTACATTGTAGGAAAGTGTCATTTCTTCAGTGTTGTCATATGAAAAGATCAAATATTAACAGAAACATGAGCCGTGTAGCGGGAACGAGAGGATATGAGTGAGGGAAGGAGAAGTTGAGTGTCACCAGAATAGCAGCGGTATGAGAATCCATGTGAGTATATGACCTCACCAAGAGATCAGGTAAAGAGGGAGAACAGAAAAGGACCATGTACTGAGCCTTGTGGGACAACAGTGGAGAGGTGCAGATGTGGATCCCCTCCATATCACCTGGCATGTGTAAGTTCCAGGTAGCAAGCAAAGCACTGCCATGCTGCACCACGAATTCTGAGATTCGTGAGTGTGGACAAGTCATATGGCTGATTGTGTCAAATGCTGCTGAAAGGTCTAGGAGGACTGATGACAGTCTGGCTGATCTAGCTGCATGTAGCTTCTCTGTGACAGTCAAAAGGGATTATTCCATTCTGTGGAATGTGCCGCTTTGAAACCGGATTGGTTAGGTCTTGGAGGTTGTTCTTTAAGAGGTAGAGACGGTTCCTTGTAGACATTGTATTCAAGGATCGTGGAAAGAAAAGAGAGAAGTGATTTAGTCAGTAGTTACCAATATCAGAGGATCCAGTGTTGGTTTCTTCAGGTTGGGAATACCCCTTTGTCTCTTGAATGCAATTGGTACATGACCAGATGATATGGAGCCATTGATGAGGGTCGTGATGAAGGGCAGGTCTTGTGAGATAGTCTGGAGCATTGTGGAAGGGATTGTATCCAATGGGCAGGACAAGATGACCTACAGCAGGGGTCCCCAACTCCCGGGCCGCAGACCGGTACCAGTCCATGGGTCATAGATGGTACCGGGGCGCCAAGGAATAAATAACTTCCATTATTTCCTTTATATTTATTATCTGCATCTGACCAATGTTTTATTTTGAAAAATGACGGGATTCTCCCTGTTACATCCATCTATGACTCTTGATGCATGTCGAGACACTTGTCTCGGTCACGTGATGCGTTACTGCTAAAAATAAACCCACAAGCTAGCAAAATGAGTAAAAAACATACATCTCTGGAAAATTTCTTTGCGAAGGGGAAAAAGCCCAGTGAGGAGATAGTAGAGCCTACGACTTCCAAGAAAAAGAAAGCTGAATTTAACAAACAATACTGGAGTCCTACTTGAAATATAGTTTTATAGCGACTCTCATTTCCACGCAACAAGCCCGCTCTGCATAATACAGTGCCTTGCGAAAGTATTCTGCCCCCTTGAACTGTTCGACCTTTTGCCACATTTCAGGCCTCAAACATAAAGATATAAAACTGTAATTTTTTTGTGAAGAATCAACAACAAGTGGGACACAATCATGAAGCGGAACGAAATTTATTGGATATTTCACACTTTTTCAACAAATAAAAAACTGAAAAATTGGGCGAGCAAAATTATTCAGCCCCCTTAAGTTAATACTTTGTAGCGCCACCTTTTGCTGTGATTACAGCTGTAAGTCGCTTGGAGTATGTCTATATCAGATTTGCACATCGAGAGACTGAAATTTTTGCCCATTCCTCCTTGCAAAACAGCTCGAGCTCAGTGAGGTTGGAAGGAGAGCGTCTATATATAGATTTTTTTTTTTAATGTATGTATGTGTGTATAGATAGCTAGATATAGATGTGTGTGTGTGTGTGTGTGTGTGTGT
>JAFFST010048344.1:26657-38083 GCA_022414735.1 Noturus placidus | reverse complement strand
TTTTATTTTATTTATTTTTTTTTATTTTGCTTGTATGGAGCCCACCTAGTGCCAGGTAAAAAAAAAAAAAAAAAACCGTGTGTAATCCGTGCTCTCGGTTTAACAATCCGTGCTCACTGTTTAGCACCCCCTAGTGGCAAGTGAAAGAAACATAAAAACAGCCGTAATCTGTTCCCTCAATTTAGCGCGTGAGCACAGTGCTAAAATTGGGTTTATATCAGACATTTGCAGTAATTCTCTATTCTATTTCCCAAGAAATAAACACACCAAAAGGACATAATGTGTATTGTCTTAATAATGTGTATTGAGTGTACATGGAACCAATACAACTGAATATATTTTTTACATTTTCTCCCGTTAAAACCCGGAAGCGGGCTTTTGGAAGCGTAGGTCATTACTATAAATCGTGTTTTTTTCACCTGCCACTAGGGGTTGCTAAACCGTGAGCACGGGTTGCTAAACCGTGAGCACGGGTTGCACACGGCTTTTTTTTTTTTTTTTTACCTGGCACAAGGGGGGCTCCGTAGTTTCTGTAGAATATGCCTCGTGATTTACAGGTTAATCTTGTTGCCCAGGTGTGTCCTTTTAGAGCGACTGTTTAAACAACTAAGAGGTTAAAAAGGTTAAACCAACATGAAGATCAGAGAGCTGTCTATTGCAGAAAAGCAAGTCATATTTAAGCTGGGAAAGGAAGAGAGAGAGCGAGGGAGAGAGGTTTACACTATCTGCTTATTTATCTTTATAACCCCCTACACGCAGTTAACGCAATAAAGAGTTAAGTGTATGATGCAACATCATGTCACGCACTCGCATTTCAGTCTTGTTGAGTCATGATGTAATGGCAGAGGTGAACAGTGTGTGATGTAGCAGGGATGGAACACGACTGGACTCTGTTTACATCTCCTCTAATGTTTTATTCCTCTTATACAAACAATACCTTTTTATTTATTAAGAATGACGTATCGTACTATCTATCCCTTTATAGTTACATGTAATGTCTATGAAACTAGCGAGATGGGCATGAATAACACTACATTTTGCAAAATGATATGCAAATAAAATGTATAAATAGCGATCGCATAAGTATTCACCCCCTAAATTAGTTCAACTAATCACCGTCAGCTTTCTCATAATTCCTGGGGATGTAAAGTTCAGGGTTTTCTGAGCTTGTTCATTTTATTTTCACGCTAACGATCGGTGGAGTAAACCTCAGAGTTCCGGTTACCGGTTTAATTTCAGTTCTCAAGGCTTTGACGTTATCGTTGAATCAGCTACAATATCATGAACGACTATGAAATAAAATGGAGGACCGTTTTAAACCAATCAGAATTATGGAAATATCGTTCCCTCCTTTTAAAATAAATCGATTTATAATCGTCGATCGAAATCGCCCGATCGTTACACCCCTAATAATTAGAAATCATTTTTGGCTCAACAACAAATGTTAAACTCGAAACCTGAGTAATTTAATCTCACCAGTCACTTTAACATTCTCAGAAAAGGTGTTTAATTTTATACCCAACAGTCTGTTATAAACTCCATGTTCTGAGGAAAACACAATAAACAACAACCACGACATCAGCAGCTTGGTTTGCTTTTTCTTTCTTTATTTTTTTTAGCCTTGCTCTTTTTTCTTGATTTTTTTAATACTCTTTTTTTTGTGTATCTTTTCTTTGTTTACTGAGATTGAGGAAAGAGATCATATTTTTTTTCTTTTAGCTTTTGGCACTACATAGTTATTTTATGGAGCGGTTATGCTGATTTTTCATAAAACAACAAAATTCCTATCCAAAGCCTTTGTGTCCTTTATGCAAGCAAAAATATGAATACACCAATAAAAATAAACAGGATTAACTTTAGATTCGTACTTTACACAACAAATAAAAATGCTTCTTTTCTGCTTCTTTTTTTTTGGAACCCCTTTAAAAATAGGGGTATTAAAATATTTGACATTTCCTATCACAAATCAATGTGATGAGACGAAAAATTAATGTAAAAACTGTACAAAAAAAAAGAAAGAAGATAAAATCCATTTTAAAAAGTCTTCTGACCAAATGCCAACTTAGACTTTTCTTAATTGTTTTTTTTTTTTTATCTCTTCACTGTCATTCAATAAGGACCTCGGGCGTTGGTTTGGAAAGAAAAGAACGTCTCCGCTCGTTATTTCTTCTGCTGGACGTAGCTGAGGTTTACGGGGCGGCCGGACTGCAGCAAAGGGAAGTGCTGATTGGCCACTGCACCTGTGGAGAACATCAAAACCCCCGTTAAACTCTCATTTGTAAGTCGCTTTGGATAAAAGCATTTGCTAAATGAAGAAATGTAAACGTACTCAAAACCTCGGTTACGGACCATTTACTACACAAAGATACTGAATAATAACTAAATCTTGCGTACTTTGAGACCAAGAGTTTACACAGCCCTCGGCTAAAGATATTCGGACACAGCTCGGCATTTCCCCGTGTTCATCCTGTTACTTTAATTCCCTGTTCAACCTGTGTTCAACCTGTTACTTTAATTCCCATTAGAAGTCATTTCGAAATGATCAAAGAGGCAGATTTATCTCGGTTTCATTCACTTGATCAGATTTTCAGCAGGTCAAACTGCACAAGCTTCACATAATACACTGGGTTTTTTTTCCCCAGTTCCTCCTGCCCAGTGTAATTTAGTCATGTTCAGATCGCTGCTTTGTAATGGTCACTCCAGAACGTTCACTCAATTGACTTCCAGCCGTTTTTTGGATCGACTTTGGAGCACAGGTTTGTTGTCATTTGAGTTGGTATTTCAAGATCTATTTCAAGACCTCCTCCTTTGTTTTCTGAAGAGCTCGAATTCCTTTTCCACTGCAACACAATACTGCCACCACCGTGCTTCACAGTATGTTTGAAAATGGCTGGGTTTTATTTACAGAAAAAGAACCACAAAAGTGCGGTTTCTTCGTGTCGTCTCGGGAGGTTTAACTTGCCATCAAGGAATTTTACATTACATTTACATTTATTCATTTAGCAGACGCTTTTATCCAAAGCGACTTACAAATGAGTGCACACTCACACACCAATGGTAGCAGAGCTGCCATGCAAGGTGCTAGCTTGCCATCGGGGGCAACTTAGGGTTCAGTGTCTTGCCCAAGGACACTTCGGCATGGGATCACCCGGGCCGGGACTCGAACCGCAAACCCCACGATTAGTGGACAACCCGCTCTACCGACTGAGCCACAGCCAATTTTACATTACAATGCTTAGAGAGGAGACGTAAGATTAGACACCCGAGATTAACGTTGCTTCCGAGCATTGCTCACGTACCCTGGGAGATGAAGGGCTTGTTGGACTGCTGCATGTACGTCTGTGGCATGCGGAAACCCCAGGAGGACGAGACTGATATGGAACCGGCACCGCTGTGGCCCAGCGAGCGAGATACCTGACCTACAGAACCAAACGGAGCCTGGAAACCTGCTTCTGAGAGAAAAATAGAATAAATACATCAATTAAAACAATCAAATCTGGTACTCCCTCGGTCTAATCAACGTAGGAAAGAAGAAAAATAGCTGTTTAACAGCAGCATCAAACTGAATATATATCAAACGTGTAGAAAAGAAAAGAAATAATATTCGCAACCAACACACCAGCGTTAGATGGTTTGTTCAGCATTCCTAATCTGAAAACCATATCGGATTCGTTATCGTTTCTATAGCAACAGCTCCTTCACAGAGACCTGTACGGTTTAGGGTTTTTTTTTTTTTTAAATCATCTAATTGTTGCTGTGGTGACGTTTCCTGTATTTATGGAAGGAGTCTCCAATGTCAGTCAGCGGTAAAGCACTAAGTAACTAAGTTTTCCGACTTCTAAGAAGTATGACAGGTCCTTCTCTAATACATATTTTTGAAAGAATTTAATTGTGAATTGAAGCAGTATAAGAAGCATTAAAAAAAACAACCCCCGCTCAGGGACGTGCTGTTATAAGGAAATACTCAGCGTCGGGGTGGTAAGAGTAATTTAGTCCACTAACACCACACCCTCGTCGACTATTTTCCTGTAACAGCACGACTCTGTATAAACCCTGCGCGTTAAACCCGTGTGGAAGAGTGTGATGGGTGAAGAGAGGTCCTTGCCCGACTAATCGCATCACATCATACCCGTGAGACTTACCTGAGCTCAATACAGCACATCCACGCACGCACGCACGCACGCACGCGCACACACACACACGCACAGTGCTCACCCCCGTGTTCGTGAAAGTGTGTGTACCTGACTTCCCCACCGTGCCGTTAGCCAGTGCCCCGGGGTTGTTCAGATGGTGATTGTGCCAGTGTGGTCCCCCATCCCGCCCCGCCGGCTGAGCGAAAATGATGCTGGGGTCATTGAGGTTAACGGGGGCAGGGTTCGACGTGTGCCCCGCCCCTCCGTTCCCCTGCCCCTTCCTCATATTGTACTTTACCCCCGAGGAGGGCGGATGGGAGGGCCAGGTGCCCGGTGAGAGCATGCCCATGTACTGAGAGGGGTTGAAACCAAAGAGAGACAGATGAACCTGCTGCTGCTGAGGAGGAGTGGCAGGAAGAGGGAGAGAGGGATGATGGTGGGATTTGGACAAAGCGGATGAGGACGACGAGGAGCCCGGAGAAAGCTTGGCGCTCTGAGACGACTGAGGAGAGATGGAGGGCTGGATGAATGTAGACGGCTGGGGTGAGTACGGAGGAGTCTGACGCGTGTCCGACTGGAGAGATGGAAATAAAAGCGTTTACCAATCATTCCTTACATATTAATAACACACGGCCAGGGTAATAAATACGATACCAGAGAGAGACAGACAGTTATAGGTTCTTACACATTCTGATGGCTGCCTGGTCCGGCCGGGTCGATCCTGGGACGTAGCACTCTGAGGAATGGGGATGGCCTGAGAGCTCACCATGGAACGGATCATCTGAGGAACTTGGGGGGGTTCAACACACATGGATTAGTACATCTGAGGGTTTGATACAAACTCTGAGCAGTGCTGAGCATGTAAAACATACACGAGTGTGTGTGTGTGTACGTGCGTGCGTGCGTGTACCCTGTGTAGGAGCTCCTCTTTGTCGGAGTTGTCTGTAATCTGGACATTCTCTCCGGAAGTGTCCCAAGTATCCGCACTGGAAACAGCGTCTCTCCCTTGGCTCTCTGTCCTCCTCACGCATCTCCTCATCCTTATCACTCTCCTTCTTCTTCATCCTGCGCGCGCACACACACAGATGCTTAGCTGCATGCTGAATACAAAGACAGACAGACATACAGACAGACAGACCTGTCTGACCTGCGCCTCTTTGGGCAGTCCTTCATGTAATGTCCGATTTTGCCACAGATCCGACAGCAGCGGTCATTCGGAGCGAGCTCACCATCCGTCAGCACCTTCGAGTCGAAGAAGTAATCCTGACATGTGCACACACACATGGTTTGGTGAAATGCTTGAACTTTTCAATGTATTTTTGTTTATATTTAGAAATAATAAAATAAAGCGGGCGTAAGAGGTGCTCTTTCTCTGTGTGTGTCTCACCGCTTCCATCCCCAGCATTGGATAAAATGGCATTCCAAACAACTTCCTGCCATTAATGAATGCCTTCATGATGAAATTCGTCACTGAGAGAGAGAGAGAGAGAGAGAGAGCAAGAGAGAGAGCGCGACATGGATTTAAACTTTGTTGTGTGTTCGGTGCCTGAAGTTTACTTCTAACAAGTTGGTAGTTCTAACCCAGTTCAGCAGGGTGTGCTGTGTGTGTGTGTCCTCTTACTTTTCCGTGAGACTCCAGCACCGAGATTGTGATTCAAGTCGAAGGGATCTGTTTAAAAAGAAAAACGAGAAGATAAAAGTGTAAACCCAACAATCCTTTCATTCCCTCGTCACTTAGCAAACAACTTCAATCTGATCATCTGATCCTAATTTGTGTTTCAGTTCTCTGGGCTGCTGGTTGCTCTCGGGTTCTTGGAGAACGTTCTGAAGTTCTTCTGAGACTTGGTTAGTGAACGACGTACAAATAGTTATTTTGTAAATAAAACTGTTGCACAACAGTGAGGAGAGGGAAGAGGAGGAGCAAGCGGAGCGATGAGACAGCAAGGGGAGAGTGAGGAGCAGGGGGAGAGCGAGGGGAGAGCGAGGAATGCACGAGAGGAGAGCGAGGAGTGTGCGAGAGGAGAGAGAGGAGAGCAAGGGGAGAGCGAGGAGCGAGAATGCAGGTCAAGGCTTATACCTTCGATGGCGATGCACTTGGAGGTCCACTGTTTCTCGAATGTGGTGAGGCGTTTCCGCTGCCGGATGGAGATCACATGCTCTTTAAAGTCGAACTCCTCGGTATAGAAGCGCAGCAAGCCGAGCCATAGCTCCCCTACCGTCTCATGGTTCTTCTGGAACTCAGGCCAACGCCGCCGCTGAGGAACACACAAAAACCGAGTTTTAGCTGCAGGATGTCTATTTCGAACGCACCCATACCTATACAGATATTTCCGACACCGTAATTTGTCGTGTGGACGGACAGCATTTGTGGAATGTGGCCGGAGTTATTTTTTAAAGCGTCGCTCACCAGCTCGTCCAGGTCATCAAAAAAGAACGCGTTCCAGCCATCCACCATCCTCTGAGGAACGGAGCTCCCGTCGTAGATCTGCACCACACGCACAGTTCACTTTTATATCACCTCCTGATCATCATTCCATTGTGTGTGTTTGTGTGTGTGTGTGTGTGTATACCTCCTGTAGGACGGGGATGACGGGAGGCTGTCTCTGCTGCAGGAAGTACAGCACCATGAGGATGTAGGCATAAGACGAGAGACTTCCCCTCGAAGCATCACCGATGTCGCACCTCTGCAACACACACACATTAATACTTTACGCTAGTAAACACCATATATACACACACACACACAGTTTTTTCCTGTTACCTTTGCAAACACTTTGATGGTATAGCCCAAATACTGCACACGTAGGTCCAGGGCTGCGTACGTGGCCAACATACGTGTGTTGTGCTGAGCCTGGAGACAGACAAACAGGAAATGAGCCACATCCTAATCCCGAACTCTGTTCCGTACACTAGTGCCCTTCAGCGTAGGGGATATGGAGTAGGACGCAGTGACCATGACTGAGGTAGACGACGACTACGTGAGCTCACCAGTGTGTTGTAGAGGCTGATGTCTCCTTCCAGACTGCTCAGCTTGTGTTCGAACTTGACGATAGGCACTTTGGCGGTCGTTATAGGTAAGATGTTCCTCAGACCTGTGTGCGCACACAGACACACACAAAATGAGGCAGCATTCACACTGAATAGAGCAGGTTATTGGAAATAAGGAGCTAAAAGGCACCGATCCAAGCATTTCAACTCAACAAATATAAACTGCTGCTGCTTCTCTTACCTGTGTGTTTCTTCAGCACCTTGGCTAACGCCTCGATGATCTCTTTACAGTTCAGTTTCTGAAGGAGAGCATAATGGTGTGTGTGTGTGTGAGAGAGAGAGAGAGCAAGAGGGAGAGAGAAACACATACACGATTAATCTGCTTAATGAGACCAACAGCATCTGAATGAATAAACATCATGTTTGCATAAATAATAGAGAGGACAAAGTAACTGGTGCAAGTCTCCATTTTGAAAGCTGAGACACTGTGACAACGCTTAGCAGTGTGTTGGCTAACTAGCCTAGCTCGTCAAGCGGCGGCTTGGCGTAGGCTTACGCGTAAAACGCTGGCTTGGCGTAGGGTTACGCGTAAAATGGCGTCTGTGGTTCTGTACCTCTGCTGTGTCGTGACCCTCCAGAGTCATACAGATGTCCAGGTCACTGTCACGGAAACCGAAACCGTTCTTGGAGGAACCAAACAGGCACAGCTGAGCTGTATCTGTATATACAAACAAACATTTTACACCTTCAAGCAAATAAATCACATCTCAATCATCGCCATTATACAACATTAAACTAATCACATGTTCATCTGAGCATGGCACTGAATATTCCAGAATCAAGGCTCTGGAGCATCATGTGGAAAAGTTCAGAAGAAAAGAGTGTGAGTGTGTACCATTATACTCTTTCCGAATGAAGCGCTCCAGACCAGCTAGAATCTGTTCCCTCTTATGCTGCTCTCCTGGAGTTGGTGACAGCTCATCTACACACACACACACACACACACACACACACACACACACACACAGGTTGAGCCAAAAGGTCCAAGGGGTGGAGACATCATGGTGTGTTTTAGGCTGGAGTGTGTGTTGTGGGTTAGAGTTCGGGGGTTCGGCTCCAGCTCCTCTACTCTCACCCCTAATTCCGTAGTGAGGACTATCTCGTATTTTAAAGGATCCCTCTAATTCCCCAGTGTCTAAATCTTAACGTAATTATCTTGCTGGTGTTCTGTTGCCGTAGCGACGTGTAGCTGCTCACCGTAGCAGCGCCTGCACAGGTTGTCAAGGATTTCTCTGAAGCGCTCAGTCATGGGAGGCAGAGGAGTCAGCTCCATCTTCTTAAAGTCTTCAGGACAGTCGTCTTTCAGATGGCCGTCTCGCTTACAGATACTGCACACCACCGTTGGGGGCTGGAGACACACACACACACGCACACACGGGATCATGTCGGAACTTTATTATGCACTTTATTACGTCGTTACTACGTTATTAAACCCTAGGATTGAATTTGTCTGAGAGATCGGAAGAACGCTGTTGCTAGGCAACTGTTGGGAACAAAATTATGACGTAACGGTGATGTAATTAGACACGGTGTAGCTTCAAATATCTGTAGTATAAAAACCTTTAAACGCTATGATTTGGGAAATAATTATTCCCGGTACCTTTCCTCCAGTGAAAATCATCCTGTCGAACGTATAGTGCAGGTCCTCCGGGGCAATGCTCTCGCGTTCCGGAGCTTTCTGCCCGCCGCCTTCATCCTGCTCCTCATTGTCGCTGTCGGGGAACAGGCCATTGTGAGAGGACAGGGACGGGGAAGAGGGGTGACTGATGCCGTCTTCGTCTTCGTCCTCGACAAGCAGCCTGGCTAAGGCTCTGCTCACACGCTGCTCTTCATCTCCAGCTACGTCTTCCTCCTCTTCATCCTCGTCGTCGGTGCTGTTCACGCAGTCATCCTCTTCCTCTCCTCTCTTAGTTTCGACGGCACACCTTCTGGCCGTCCGGGTCACACGCGTTCGCAGCGTGTCTCGTTCGGGGGCATGTCCATTACGGCTCTGAGGGCAGGCGAAGTATCGGTAGGCGGTGCGGAATCGCTCCTGGATGTACTCAAACACCATCTGACTGTTTAGACTCCGTGCTACATTCCTCTTCAGGGCAAACGGGTCTGAAGAACAAGACAACATGATCGAGTCAAGTCGCAATGGTTAGCACGAAACAAGCTGCTTGTTGGTTACGGGTGTGGCCTGTCGACAAACACTCGTAGCCAAAATAACAATTCGTACATTTGCATGATGTTAGCTATGTTAGCCAGAAACTAAACATGAAGTGAGAGTGTGTGTATGTGTGTGTGTCTCACCCTCAATGGCGAGGCGGCGGCGTGGCCAGTTCTTCACGTCTCGGGGCAGCAGCTCCTTCAACCGGATGCTGATGATGTAATCCTCCAGAGCAAACTCCAGCGTGTAGAAACGCAGCAGCTCCAACCACAGCTGGCCGAGAGAGACACTCTCGGTGTTCTCCAGCACCAGATTGGACTGTGAGAGTGCGCGCACACACACACACACACACACACACTTACATATATACACACATACATAGCAGCACCTATCCATCCTTGAGTAGTGAATTAGGAGGTAAAGGAGAGACACAGATATAAAAAAAGATTCAAATTCCACATTTGAGTAGAGAAGCACTTTGTGTGTGTGTGTGTCACACCTTTCCCTTCTGGTTGTCGTTCTTATTCTCGGACGATTTTTGGCCGTCGTGTTTTTGGGGTTCGTTTTTGCTCTTGTCTCCGCGCCCCTCATTAGCGCTGCCTGGTCTGTGCTCCCACCCCACAAAGTGCCCCAACTGAATGGCAGTCAGGTGATACTCGTCCACATGCTTCACGTCGAACCCTTCGATCTGCTCGTGCACACACACGGTCAAAATACAGAAACTGCACATCAACCGCAGCCATGATAAAACAGAGGTCAGAGGTGCTAACACTGCTAGCAAGAAAACTCTAACAGGCAGAGAGCTAGCATAAAAGCTGTACATTATCTGTAAACATTAGCGGTAAGGTTATCTGTAAAGCTGTGTGTAAACCTGGAGGTTGGCTGTAAAGCTTTGGGTAAAGTTGCATGTTCGCTGTAAAGCTGCATGTAAAGTTGTAGATTATATGTAAAGCTGTGTGTAAACCTGTAGATGAGATGGAAAGCTGTGTGTAAAGTTGTACATTAGCTGTAAAGCCTTTTGCAAAGCTGTACAATAGGTGTAAAGCTGTAAATGAAGGTTAACATGTGTGTGCGTGTGTATGTGTGTGTTACATACCCAGTAGCCGAGATACACAGGAAGAATGGGCTGCTTCCTTTGCTGCAGGAAAAAGATGACCATCAGCGAGAAGGAGTAGGAAGGTATACCGCCTTCGGACTGGCAGTCCACATGACACAGCTGCGTGCACACACACACACACACACACAGTATTATTAACGTTTACAGATGTTTACCGAAGCATGTGTGAAAGGTGTGAGTGTGTGTGTGTGTGTGTGAACCTTGGCCCAGTAGCGGAACGCCAGCACCAGAGGAACCAGTCGAGGCTCCAGCTTGGCCAACGCTGCCAGGTGATTGGTAGTGAGGCACGCAACATCATTTCCTGCACTCACTTTACACAGTAAACCACTGCGTAGAGACAGGGACACAACACAAAACAGCCCCTCATTAAAGCTCTTGATGGATTTAATGCACAAAGAAATCAGAGTAAGGAAAGAACCTGCACTGACCAGGACACATCACGGCAGAAGATGACGGGAACTTTAGCATGGAAGTCCGACTCCACATCTGAGAATTCAGCTGGACCAAAAATAATAAATAAATAAATAAATAAATAAAGACGACAGTTCCACTTCAGTCCTTTTACAAAGACAACATGAGGTGTGTGCAAAGCCGTAGGCTAGGTGCAAAGGTGTGTGCAAAGCCGTAGGCTAGGTGCAAAGGTGTGTGCAAAGCCGTAGGCTAGGTGCAAAGGTGTGTGCAAAGCCGTAGGCTAGGTGTAAAGGTGTGTGCAAAGCTGTAGGCTAGGTGTAAAGGTGTGTGCAAAGCTGTAGGTTACGTGCAAAGGTGTGTGCAAAGCTATAGGTTAGGTGCAAAGGTGTAGGTTAGGTGTAAAGGTGTGTGCAAAGCCGTAGGCTAGGTGCAAAGGTGTGTGCAAAGCCGTAGGCTAGGTGCAAAGCTGTGTGCAAAGCTGTAGGTTAGGTGCAAAGGTGTGTGCAAAGCTGTAGGTTAGGTGCAAAGGTGTAGGTTAGGTGTAAAGGTGTGTGCAAAGCTGTAGGCT
>JAFFST010048344.1:15312-26060 GCA_022414735.1 Noturus placidus | reverse complement strand
AAGCCGTAGGCTAGGTGCAAAGGTGTGTGCAAAGCCGTAGGTTAGGTGCAAAGGTGTGTGCAAAGCCGTAGGTTAGGTGCAAAGGTGTGTGCAAAGCTGTAGGTTAGGTGCAAAGGTGTGTGCAAAGCTGTAGGTTAGGTGCAAAGCTGTGTGCAAAGCTGTAGGTAAGGTGCAAAGGTGTGTGCAAAGCTGTAGGTTAGGTGCAAAGGTGTAGGTTAGGTGTAAAGGTGTGTGCAAAGCTGTAGGCTAGGTGTAAAGGTGTGTGCAAAGCGGTAGGCTAGGTGTAAAGGTGTGTGCAAAGCTGTAGGCTAGGTGTAAAGGTGTGTGTAAAGCTGTAGGTTACGTGCAAAGGTGTGTGCAAAGCTATAGGTTAGGTGTAAAGGTGTGTGTAAAGCTGAAGAATAGGTGTAAAGGTGTGTGCAAAGCTGTAGGTTAGGTGTAAAGCTGTAGTTTAAGTGTAAAGATGTGTGTAAAGCTGAAGAATAGGTGTAAAGGTGTGTGCAAATCTGTAGGTTAGGTGTAAAACTGTAGTTTAAGTGTAAAGATGTGTGTAAAGCTGGAGAATAGGTGTAAAGGTGTGTGCAAATCTGTAGGTTAGGTGTAAAACTGTAGTTTAAGTGTAAAGATGTGTGTAAAGCTAAAGAATAGGTGTAAAGGTGTGTGCAAAGCTGTAGGTTAGGTGTAAAACTGTAGTTTAAGTGTAAAGATGTGTGTAAAGCTGAAGAATAGGTGTAAAGGTGTGTGCAAATCTGTAGGTTAGGTGTAAAACTGTAGTTTAAGTGTAAAGATGTGTGTAAATCTGGAGATTAGGTGTAAAGGTGTGCGTGATGCTAACCGCTCTTCTTCAGGACGTCCAGCACTTGGATGAGGACATCAGGTTGCGTCATCTGAAACACAGAAAGCGTGAACAAGAACAAAAATCAGGCAAAAACCACCAACATGAAGACAGGAGCCACTTTGTACACTTACACTGGAGGGATAGAGTACGTCAATGTTGACGTCACTGGACTTGAAGGCGAATCGTGTGAGACAGGAACCGTAGAGACGCAGAGAACATGCTGAGACACAGAGACAACACAGTAACTACACAATAGTCCAGGTGTGTGTGTGTGTGTGTGTGTGTGCGAGAGTACACACACCAGGTAGGTGTCTCTGGATGATCAGTTCCATGCTCCGCAGCACGGTGTCTCTCTGCTGGAACTCCTGCTCGGAGATGCCATGCTCCTGCGCTGCCTCCATCACGGCAGAGTTCAGTGCTCGCAGGTGAGCCAGAGATGGAGGTGGTAACGACCGCAGCTCGTTCTCCTCCTGCTTCTCCTACACACACACACATTAAAAGCTGTGAATATTTCTGTATAATTTATAATTGAAAAGGTTGGGCGACACTCAGGAAGCAGCTGTAATCGATTTAGCTGAGAGAAAAAAATACTTGGATTCAGCTGATAAAGATTTAGATTTGATTCACAAAAAAGATTCAGTTGATGACAAAAAAATTCACTTGATAAGGATTTTGATTCAGTTGATGAAAAAGAGATTCAGATTCAGTTAATAATAAAAAAAAAGATTCAGATTCAGTTAATAATAAAAAAAAAGATTCAGATTCAGTTAATAATAAAAAAAAGATTCAGATTCAGTTGATGGAAAAAAGATTCCTTTATTCCTCGAGGAATTTCACCTCAGATTTTGTGAGTGAATTTTTAAACAACACTGTGGTAACTTATTCAGTAATTCTTTTTCAGGCAGTGCGTGTGTTACCATGATGTTCTTCTTGTGCCGTTTCTCTTTGATGTGTTTGTGAGCACCCTGGATGTTGTCCACGTGAACCGAGCAGAGTTTGCATAGATACTGGAAATTTGGGTAATCTGGGGACTGCTGTAGAAACCACACGCACGAACACACACACACACACACACACTTAAATAGAGTGCTCAGACATGCAAACATAAGGCCATTAACAGCTCATTAACTCTCAGTGCTCTAGGCGCTGCCCAGTCACGTCTGCAGACAGAATACCCATAATGCACTGCATGAAAACGGCATGAGGTGTATGCATGGAACAGAGATTGGTTTGAGACATGCCCACACTGTGGCTAGTACTAGCAGGCGAGAAAATGTATAAAGCACTGAGAATGCAGTTTGATCACATTAAAAAAATGTACAGCTTTTTGTTTATTCCCAATTCCAAAGCCTGTTTACTTTTCATTTGTTTGTCTATTTACTTATTCGTGTGGTTAGTTAGTTACTTTATTTATAAAATATTTTTTAGTGATTGTTTGCTTTAGGATAAGCATCACGGCCAATTTTTCCATCGCCGTTCAATGAATAATTATAATATATCACAGGATCTGAGTACAGCATCGTTAGCACATCATATTGTAATATTTCCAGTGTGGAGGGTCACATGACCTTTTTCAACTCGAGTCATTGGTTCAGAAAACGTTTCAAGGATGTCATCCTTTGAATTAAAACAAAACATCAGTTTTCCCAAAAGGAAAAGGGGGGAATTCAATCAATTCTAAATGGCGTGTGTCGAGGTGGTGACGCTCTCACCTTGGTCAGTCTGTGGATGTAGTCTCTCTGCAGTCTCTCCTCAGCCTGTTTCAGTCCCAGCTGCTGATCGGAGGTCAGGTTCGTCTCGTCAGCGCCATCTGATGCGCTCTCCGCCAGCCGTCTCGCTGGCACCTCGCCTGATAAGAACAGACAAGCGTTCAGATCGCTGTTAGTGCCCAATTAAACCACATAATCGAGAAAGGAGAAAGAAAAACTAAAACAAAAAATACCCAATTAGGAACGATGTGTAATGAGTTTACACTAGTATAGTACCAGTAGGTATGAGAAGTACCGACAGTTCCATATGTTTATAGGTTTATATGGAACTGTCACGGATTTCCAGGGTGCTGTGATCTTTATCAACAAGTCGAAATATATTTTAATGGGGGATTTTTTTTTTTTTAAATCATAAAACTGTTCATAAACACATTCGATCACATCTAACACGTTCCACACTAACAGCTGTGCTTACAGGAAGTTAAGAGGGATCGTCTTTGCGGTGCTCGCTTGCTCTAGTACCTACGCATCATATCAGTGAGGTTAGATCTCTAGTTCGCCAACACGCCTAATATATACTGCTTTCGCAATCCTACACTGTGCAGATCAAACCTACTGTCTTGAAAAAGCTGGATTATCTAGGTCACATTCTTAGCGAAGCGTTTCCTCAGCTAACCTTGTTCAGCTAACTCGAGTTTATGGCGTCTGTTTGCGCGGTGCCTCGGCTTCCGGAACACATCATGTGATGAACATGCTGAGAAAAAACAAACAAAAACAAACAACAACAAAGTTTTAATCACCAAGAGACCTGTCCATCTTCAGTTTGTCTCTGTAGTATAAACGCTCAGAGTTTCTGCAAGACCTGTTCGCTGGCGGCAGGCTGGAGCGCCGCTTAGGGCCGGGACACGACCCTGACCCAGAAGAATCTTCTAGAAAGTGTTAGTTTAGTAGTTTAGTGACACACACGTGCATGCTCTCTCTTTCTCACCTGTGTGCCTGTCCCTCAGTGTAGGTCTGGGGGTTTTATTTGGAGCGGTGTTCTCCTCCTTGGTGCTGAGAGGCGTGAGGTTTCCACTCCTGACCCCCTGCTGAGTCGGATTCCTCGCCTTGCCTCTCTCTCCCGAGCCCGTTCTCCCCGTCAGCCTACGCGCTTTGCTTCTGCCCGACTCCTGAGGACTTCCTTCTCTCCCTTTGCCCCCAGCGTACCCACCCTGGCCCTCCTCCTTCACTCTGGACGCTGCCGTGTTTTTACTGCGATTCGGTGTCTTGGCGTTCTCACGCTCCTTCTGCGCTCTGGATGAGGCCTTGCTCCCACCCGAGCGAGACGGCTTTCCGGACTTCAGCGGGCTTTTGGTCTCGTCCATAGTGCTGATGCTGAGGGGTCTGTGCGTGCGTGTTTGTGTGCGTGTGTGTATAATTAAAAAAATAATAACGAAAAAGAAAATTTCAATAAAAGCACAGAGGTTCCACAGGATGATCACGTCCGAACCTGGAGAGAGACGGAAAAGTTTAATTATGTATTTATTTATTTTAAATGAAAATGTAAAATTCTAGATCATAAATCATACATCTTACTAACTTTAAAGGAAAGATTTTTAACTATTCAGTCAGGTTAGGCTGCGGTCGAATTGTGGGCGTGGCATATCTTGCATCTTAACTCGGCACTAGACATTTAGTCGAACGTTACAATTTCCCGTAATCAGAGCCAAAAAGAGGAATTTACTCAGCTATTTGCTTTTTGTCGCTTTTTTGACCAATTATTAGGATTATATATATATATATATATATATATATATATATATATATTTAAATGTTGCCATGTTGAAAACTTGAATAAAAAACTTGAATAGACAGGAAATAAAAAGGGTCTCGTAAAAAGATTGTCTCAAAATCCGCCACAAAGGCAAATGGAGCGGTTAAGGTCAGAGGCTGAGCGATATGATCATATAATATCTATATCGTGATCATTTACGACACGATATACTTTCCTGATACAGTCAGTATGTGGCTTTAAAAAAAAACTTCTACATTTCAATTAAGAATTTTGAAAGTAATGGATTTCCTCTACTTCAGTGTTAAAATTTGTGTATACGTTAAATATTTTTTTTAAAGTAAGTTAGTGCCCTACAGAAAACATTTTTGTTCATATTGTGCAAAAAAACAAAAAGTTTATATATATATATATGTATTTTTTATATCCCCTGGCATAAACAGTATGTTTACATAAATTCACTGTGAGTACGGAAGTCATTTGCATAATACGCGCGTACGTCACAGCGATCAGCCAATAAGAACACGCTGCTCATTTCCATCTCATCCGTGGAACGCTGGCAGTGTACATGATATACACATAATTTACATGCACCATTTCCGTCAAATAATGTCCAGGAAATTGATCGAATATGAATCGGAGTGTAATATAGTGGAGAGAAAAAAAGAGACGATTAAAAAACTTCTCATGATTAAAAATACGATTAAAACCAAAAGGTCATTTCAGGTGGGCCCGGATCAAAACAAAACAAACTAAAGTCAAGCTCTAGCATACACACTAGTGCACAACAAAATAAACTCAATAAATCCGAGCTCCTTAATAATACGTGTTATTATTAATGCTCTTAACATCAAGCAGTCGTGTTTAGATTAAAACTATTAATTTATCAGATCAATTCGGAACACCAATGCTAAGCTAGCGAGATTGCTAAAACAACAAGGTGAAGTTTAACAGCTCTGCCATTTCGACATATTATTTATTTAAAGATTTGTGGCTCTAAAACATGATAAGGATGATAATATTTATCTTTATATGCTCCAAGCTGTGATTTTCGCTTAGTGTATGAACCCGGAGCTGGGCTTTTCTCTGCTAACCCGCTAGCTCACGAACTGTTACCTTTTCAAGTTTAACACTCACCCAAACTCAGAAATCCGAAATAAATTATCAGCACGCACTGGGTACGAGCATGATGGACTTATTTTACGATTTGTTTGTTTGCTTTTTAGTAGAACGTCCTTTTAATCGGTATTTAAACAGGGCCCATTTCTCCGCTTGTGTTTTTGTTTTGCTCATCCAAGGCCCCGGACGCCATGTTAACTTCTCGCCGAGGTGTATTGTGGGTAACACTTCCAGCGTTGACGAGCGCGTGGGACGTGTCTCGAATCACCTCGCGTTCACTATGTAGTGCACACTGTTTTTTTTTAAAACCAATTCCCAAATCTAGTGCAGTCATTAAACAACAACAACAACAAAAAACATTTCACATCTATCGCTAATACCCAAATGATGATTACATACAAATTCTGCATAGTAAAATTACACGTTAACATTTCGTACACAATTTAGACACCCTACGTAGCGCGGAACAGACGATTTGGACTTATTCAGATATTATTATGGAAGTGCTATAACGAGACGTTATAAAGATTTTCTTTTTATTAAATTACAGTTTCATTAATTGTCTAGCATTGTGCATTGTTTTCTATTTTGCCCCTTGTATTAAATCACACATTCCCTATTCACATGTGTGTGTGTGTGTGTATATATATATATATATATATATATATATATATATATATAGTGAGGGAAATTACTAATTTTTACTTTGTAATGTTCTTGTTCTGTCCATATTCATAACACTTAAGATGGCCATGTCATGTCACTGAGATCAGTACAGAATCTTTAGAGACACAAACATGTTCTTCTGTTCAAGGTTCGTCTGCACATCTTCTAAGACCCTAAAACAAAGCCTGTTTGAACTGCCTCAAACGGCTTCTTATCATTACACACAATTATGTCATGCTCTGTGTTTTACATATATTAGTAGTGGTTCAGCACATGCGCTTCAGAGCGCTCTCATTATTCTATTCTGTATTAATCATCTTTTTTCAATCTTTTTACCTTCAGAGGATGAGTCTGCAAGTGTTGTCTAGATTTCATGATAATTTGGCGTCTCCTGGCTGAGCTGCGCAAGTCTTTTCAGCTTTTCTGGACAACAAGCAAACCGGAGGACGCTCGTGGAAAAGTCACCCTGAAATCTGTATTGACATGCAGGCGATTTGCCCTTTGTTGTGCGAAGATGGATGGATGGATGGATGGATGTGCAGAGCGAAAGACTGACTGGTAGGAATCATCAAGCATTTAGAATTAGAATTAGAATTTTATAAAGTCATGGTGTATTGCTGTCTCTGTGGAAGGTAGGGATGTCCATCCATCCATCAATCTTCAACCGCTTACTCCTTTTCAGGGTCACGGGGAACCTGGAGCCTATCCCAGGAGGCATCGGGCCACGAGAACCAATACTTCGGTACCAAGTTGGTACCAACATTGTTAAAACGTGACGGTAGTTGTTTTCTGCAGTAGCATTGGTAGCGATTCCAATTCTACCGAACCTGAAGGGGGCATCAAATACGCGCAAGAGTTGTAGTCTGTCCACAAGTGGTGAAGAAGAAGAAGAAGAAGAACGCCTACAATCACACGTGAGAAAAACTACAGAAGATTAGCTTAGCTTAACAAGTTTAGCGGTTTCCGGTGTGCAGCCGATGCTATCGGTTATTTCAAACAAAGTGAGGAACCATCCAGAATTTGGCGAAGCACCTGAAAGACAGGGCCTATATTATGTTTGTTTGAGGCAGCTGGCATATTGGCCATGAAACCAGATAACATTATGCTCCATGTAATGTCAGCGATAGCCAGTTATTTGTTAACTACGCTAACGCATTGCAATGTTATAAACTACCTCCTAATGGGTCACCATGCATTGCCATTCAGCCCGTGTCCTGTCAGCTAAATGTAGTCTAATGCCACTAATAATTCTTGAAATGTTAATGGTTTTAATACATCGTTTTGACCTGCCACCATATCAGTGAATTTAAACTAATGCTTGCATTCAGAGTATAATGGCTGTGTCTGTGTGTGTGCATTTAGGAGTGCACCTTAGCACTTGTTATCAGTCATTGACTATTTGAAGGATGTCCTCCAGGAGTTTTTAATTTAATTTTATTTTTTTTAATCTTTTTTTTTTTTTTTTAATAAATAAGCGACTTTAATAAACTATTGTGGTGTGGGCCATTCTAGATCCTTTTCGTCACTCTCTCTGTGATAAAGGTCAGACAGGGAGCCATGTGGATGCATACAAGCCACCGCAGGAGAGTGCCAGAGCCAAGCACTGAGCTGGAGAAGACGGGACTTCGACAGGAGGACTAGAAAATGATTCTCTAACAAGAGGGCTCTAGGAGGACCGATGCTCATGGGCATTGATCTGCACATACACACCCACACAAATGACACACTACACTCAAACACACTTTCTCACACCAGTTCCTTGTGGTTACACAAACAAGACACCAAGTAGTATCTAGTAGCCTGCGAAATGTAGTTTTTGGAGAAAATGTTGACAACATGGGAACTGTACTCTTAGGAGGACTGAACTTCATTAGTGCATACTATATAGCCATGTGACCATGTTATGTTTTATGTGACCATGTTATGTTCTACTCTAAGATCTTCTCTTGACAGCATCTGCCCCCTAACTTCCAGACCTGCTCGTATAGCACCCTCTAGCCCTTGGCTCTGTGTAGCTCTGCGTAACAACCGGGCCAAACTACGAGCATCTGAAAGAAAATGGCACAAATCTAACAACCGAACTGACCTAACCAATTACCAGACACTTCTCTCCTCTTTTTCCAATAGCATCTCCATTGCTAAAGCCACATACTACCAAGAGAAGATTTTTAGTTCTCCCAACACCCATGCTCTCTTCAAAACATTTTCTTCTCTTCTCTGTCCCCTTCCTCCCCTCACCCTACCTCTCTCACTGCAGATGACTTTGCCACTTTCTTTTCCAACAAGGTTACATCAATCAGGAAACAGTTCTCAACCCCAGACATGCATAGACCGGCTCCTCCTCCATGTAACTCCCAACCGTCTTCCTTCTCTCCTCTGTCAGAGACTGATGTCTCTAAACTCCTCCTCTCTAGCCGTCCCACAACCTGTCCTCTTGACCCTATCCCTTCTCACCTTCAGTTCATCTCTCCCACACTATTACCTGCACTCACACACATCTTTAACACATCCCTCTTTACTGGCACGTACCCTACCTCACTTAAGCAGGCCTGGGTTACCCCACTGCTTAAATAACCATCACTTAACCCTGCTGTAGTTGACAACTACAGACCTGTTTCCCTCCTCCTTTTTCTTTCCAAAGGTCTTGAAAGATTTTCTCACACAGAACAACCTCCTGGATATCAAGCAGTCTGGCTTCAAGAGCAAACACTCCATGGAGACTGCTCTGCTTTCCGTCACTGAAGCCTTATGACTAGCAAGAGCAACCTCTAGATCATCTGTCCTCATCCTACTTGACCTCTTTGCTGCTTTTGACACTGTGAACCATCAGATCCTTCTGTCATCTCTCTCCAGCCTGTGCATCAGTGGAATTGTTCTGCGCTGGGTGGAATCCTATCTCTCTGACAGATCTTTCAAGGTATCATGGAGGGGAGGTATTTCTGAAACTCAGCAACTCACAACTGGTGTTCCACAGGGGTCAGTTCTGGGTCAACTTCTCTTTTCTATCTACACTACATCTCTAGGGTAGGTGATTGAGTCTCATGGCTTGTCATATCATAGGCTATGCTTAGGACACCCAGCTCTATTTGTCCTTCCAGCCTGACGATCCATCTGTCTGCACGCATCTCGGTCTGGATGAGGGAACACCATCTTAAGCTCAACCTGGCAAAATCTGAGCTTCTGGTCATTCCAATCTATCCCTCAATCAACCACAACCTCACTGTACAGCTCAGCTCAACCACACTCAAGCCAACCAGGACGACCAGGAACCTTGGGGTGATTCTCAATGACAGCTTGACCTTTACAAACAACATCTCAACAACTGCACGGTCCTGTAGATTCATACTGTAAAACATCAATAACATCCGACCTTACCTCACCGAACAGGCTACACAGATACTACTCCAGGCTCTTGTTATCTCAAAACTGGACTACTGCAACTCACTACTTTCGGGCCTCCCAGCCAGCTCCTTTAAACCTTCAGATGATTCAGAATGCTGCAGCACGCCTGGTCTTCAACCAGCCCAAGAGAACCCATGTCACACCTCTCTTCATCTCCCTCCACTGGCTTCCTGTAGTCGCCTGCATCAAATTCAAGGCCTTGACAATCACCTACAAGACCTTGTCTGGAACAGCACCCTCTTCCGTGAACACCTAACCAACTCATAAAAAAAAATAAAAAATACAACCTTGCACTTACACGTCTTGTGCACTTTGCTTCTTCTGGAACTCAATTAATGGATCTTGTATGGTAGCACTACTTGTAATGTTCTCTGCTTGATATATCGCTTTGCTTGTATTTTCTCATTTGTAAGTCGCTTTGGATAAAAGCGTCTGCTACATGAATAAATGTAAATGTGACCACGACAGAGGTTAGACAACGTGACTTTGCTACCGCACCTCATATGCCCCAAAGTCCCTGACCACAGACAACTATTACAGACTAGACACAAATCATTAGATGTCAACCTGCACATCCACTCATACTGTATCTGTTAATAAGCCCTGTCATAGAAATAAACTCATAAATCATTGGGACTGTTCCCGACAACACTGGGAGTCCAGGGGTAGACCCTTAAGCTGGAAAGATAAACCAAATCGCGATATTGAAGTTTATTGGAAGACGTAATGATCAATCACGGCAATCACATTGTTGCAGCAGAAAGAGTGCATGACGAACACACTTTTACCAAATTTGGTATTTAGCTGATCGTGGTGACAGGACTAAGTGCCAAAGGTGACGTGATTTCTATAGGTCCTACATAAGCCCGCAAAGTTCTTTATTAGGCTATTGCTGCAGCTTGGACGACAATTAGTAATTAAAAGCCCGTATGCCAAGATATTGGCTGTCTCTGTAAACCGTTCTGTATTGCCTTTCGTCAGTAGAATCATTGCCAACAGTGTTGCCCACACAACATAACATGTCCCCTCATCACGCAGACACATAATGGTTATTCTGTCCTTGACCACATATGGTCTGTGACACGCAACCCTCCGCAGACTAGCGAGTTGGGGCTTGATTGGCTGAACTCAGTACTCTGGGGATGGGGCTCATGGATATTAACCGTCTGTCTAACAATACAGTGGTGTGAAAAAGTGTTTGCCCCCTTCCTCATTTCCTGTTCCTTTGCATGTTTTTCACACT
>JAFFST010048337.1:67346-99974 GCA_022414735.1 Noturus placidus | reverse complement strand
TTTTGATTGTAGTTGGTAAATTGTTGCTGTATGGTGGAATGTATAATATAGTCAAAAATAACACAAAATGTGTGATATTGCAAGAGTTTTTTGCCACCTAGTAAGCATCTAAAAGTTATATCTACTAGAAAGGAATTACAGTTGTAATGGATCATTTCAGTTATTTCTCTTGAATAATTAATTCTTTCTCTTAAAGCATAACATTAAGAAACTAAGGGGCAATTGCAAAATAAATGTCTGAAATTACAACCATTCTTTCTTACTTTGACTGTGAAAAACAATTAAATATACTATTAGAGAAGCATAGTATCTTTTTTGATATGTAGGCCTGTTTCAATTCACAGTTCCATTATCACTTGTTGTTGCCATATATGTCATCACAGCAAAATCTAAAGAGTTCTAAAGTCCTTCAGAAAAAGGGTTGTGCATGCCAATGAGTGGGAATGGGATTTAAAAAGATCTCCAAATTATTTGAAATACATCATTCCACTGTAAGTAAAATAATCTACAAATGGCTCAGATTTCAAACAACTGCTAATTTGTCCAGGACTGGCCATTCCAGTAAATTCAGCCCATGAGCAGACCATCTGATGCAAAAGTAGTCTCCAAGAATCCAAAATTTTCATCATAGGATCTGCAAGTAAGTCTTCCAACTGTTGGTGTCAAAGTGCATGCGTCTACAACTGTGAAGCACGGTAGTGGAAATGTTTGGGGTTGCTTTGCTGCCTCAGCGAATGTACAGCTTGCATTCACTGATTCAACTATGAATTCTGCATCATATCAAAGAGTGCTTCAAGATAATGTGAGGCCATCAGTCTGAACGTTGAACCAAAAGTTGATCTTTCAACAGGATAATGATTCTAAGCACACTAGCAAATCCACCAAGGAACAGCTCTAAAAGAAGAAATGGAGTGTTATGGAATGGCCTAGTCAAAGCCTGGATTTGAATCCCATTGAAATGTTGTGGGGGGATTTGAAATGTGCAATACATGCAAAAAAGCCCTCAAACATCTTACATTGTATGGAGGAGTGGTCAAAAAGGGGCAAATCTATCTTCTGAAGCCAAGGTTGTATTTACTTTTTCCACCAAAGAATATTACATCTATTGATATTTCTGTTGAAAGATTATTGATAAAGCTAATTTTCCCTGTGGTTCTGTTTCATCAACTTAATTCAAGCACTGTTTCAAAGAGGAATCAAATGTTTGCTTGTCAAAATATGTCAAAAAAGCTGACAATGACTGTAAATAATTTTTTTTAGCATAGTACAGAAATACCTCATCAGCTGTGCATGCAAAGCACTTTTCAGTCTGCAGGAGGTGAAAACAGTAAATGTTTGAAATGGTGGATGATGAAATAGCTGTTGTCAAAACATGACATTAATTCCATGGGGGTCCAAAGTGTATATGAACTCTTTTTCCTTATGTTTCTTCATTACTCCAATGCAAAAGTCAGAACATTGTTTCTTTGGAAACTTTGTGTACAACGCTCAGTTTTTGACCCCTACAACAACAACAACAATAATACTGCAGCTACTTGGAGGATTCATCTGCAGGAATATGTATGTATATAAATTGTGTGCATACATAATGAAATGTGCTCTTGTGTGTATTTATGTGTGCATTTAATGGATCGTGTACAGAACAGACTGTGTGGACAGGAACAACTCTTTAGCAGTGAGCTGGTGTGTATGATGTGGCAGGCTGTTTACAGTCCTTCTAATTAGCCTGTGTTTACAGCTTTAAAAAGCTCCTTTAAGCCACATTAAACATGCACATTTCACCAAATGACTGGATGTCTGTAGGGTTAATGAATTTTCTCTTCAGTAAGGCAGCTGAAATTAACAAGTGGATCTTGAGATGGCAGCCTGAGTTTTTCCATGTAAACTAATTCCGCCTTAACCCCCCCCCCCACCCCCAAATAAAAAAATCCCCCCTACCCACACACACATACACAATACATATTAAATATATGAAATTTTCCTCAGATCACAGTTGGGGGTTCTGGGGCTCTTACTTGAATCAATACAAGAAGAGCCTCTTGTATTGCATGCATGTCACATCCTGAATTTAAAAGGAAGAAAACCCCCCAAAAAACAACTGGTGTGTTAGAAAGCAGTCAGAGAATACACATTAGCCCTCTGGATGCAAAATAGTCTTCCAGCAAAAGTACAACACCATACGCTATATGAAGTGACCACTGCATATTGTATTTCTCGGGTTTGTCAGGAATATACAGTGGGGGAAAAAAGTATTTGATCCCCTGCTGATTTTGTAAGTTTGCCCACTAATAAAGAAATGATCAGTCTATAATTTTAATGGTAGGTTTATTTGAACAGTGAGAGACAGAATAACAACAAGAAAATCCAGAAAAACGCATGTAAAAAAATTTATAAATTGATTTGCATTTTAGAAGTTCAAAAGTAGAAGTTTAAATTAAACCAATGAGACAAAAATATTATACTTGTTCACTTATTTATTGAGGAAAATGATCCAATACTTAATATCTGTGAGTGGCAAAAGAATGTGATATTCTAGGATTAGCATTTAATCTGAAGGTGAATTTAGAGTCAGGTGATTTCAGTCAATGAGATGGCATGAACAAAGGAGATTTCTGAGGACCTTGTAAAAAGAGTTGATGAAGCTCATCAGGCTGGAAAAGGTTCCAGTTTGGACTCCACCAATCCACAGTCAGACAGATTGTGTACAAATGGAGGAAATTCAAGACCATTGTTGCCCTCATCAGGAGTGGCGACCAACAAAGATCAAAGAGCAGGACGTGTAATAATAGTCTGCGAGGTCACAAAGGAGCCCAGGGTAACTTCTGAGCAACTAAAAGCCTCTGTCATATTTGCTAATATTAATGTTTATGAGTCCACCATCAGAAGAACACTGACCATAATGGTTTACATGGCAGGGTTGCAAGGAGAAAGCCACTGCTCTCCAAAAAGAACACTGCTGCCCATCAGAAGTTTCCTGAAGATCAAATGGATGTAGCCAGAGGGCTGTTGGAACAATATTTTGTGGGTGGATGAGACCAAAGTTTAACTTGAAATTAGTAGTGTTATATTTGGAGAAAGAAAAACACTGCATTCCAGAATTAAGAACCTTATCCCTGTTAAATAAGGTGGTGGTAGTATCATGGTCTGGGCCTGTTTTGCTTCATCCGGGCCAGGTCAGCTTGCCATCATTGATGGAACAATGAATTCTGAATGGTCTGTGCTTTTTTAACCTTAACAGTTCTACAAAGTGCTTTACATTGTTTCTCATTCACTCATTCACACACACAGTAACAGAGCTGCCATGCAAGGCGCTTGCTTGCCACTTGGGGTTCAGTGTCTTGCCCAAGGACACTTCAGCATGTGGAGTCATTTCGGCCTGTAATCAAACCGGCCGACACTACAATTATTAGGCAATCCGGTCTACCACTTGAGCCACAGCCGCCCAAGTAGTATATCAGCAAATTCTAAAGGAAAATGTCAGGACATCTGTCCATGAACTGAATCTCAAGAGAAAGTGCAAGTAAGTGGCAGCAAAACAACAACCCTAAACACAAAAGTCATCCTACCAAAGAATGATTAATGAAGAAGAAAGTTAATGTTTTGGAATAATCCAATAGATATGTTGTGGAAGGACCTGAAGCAAGCAAATCATTGAGGAAATCCACCAATATCCCAGAGTGGAAGCTGTTCTGTACTGAGGAACGGGCTAAAATTCCTTCAAGCCTTGAAATATTGGATAAATGGATATTGGATAATGTTCTACAAGTGTCTCCAACCATCTTTTTTTTCTGTGCTGTTTTTCTACAGAGGACAGGTGTCACAAAATATTAATTATAAGTGTAAAGATAATTTTGAAACCAGTGATTTGTTGGAATTGCATGTACAGTACACATATAATAATTGTTTGATATATTACAACTTTGGGTTGTTGTTTTTTTTCCAACTATGTTCTAGAGATAGATTCCACAATATTTGTTGGATCTGTGAGGTTTCAGTGCAAATGTGATCTTGTAATTCTCATTAGTGAAGCCTGGACGGAAGACCTAGTAGTGTTATTGAAAAGCATTGTCATAAGATTCATTCACAGATTAAAGTACAGGGAGAAAGACCAGTGAAGAGAGACATAGAACAAAGAAATAATAATCCTGAATAATGTATTACTGCTTTGTAATTCCTTCTGTTTAATACTCACCTAAACCCTTTAACTTTGCAGAACAAAAAAACTTGAACAATTTCACACCCTGGTAATTTTCAGATTTAATAAACTTAAGCTTTGCTTGTTCCATAAATCTAGCTTCCACCCACCCCCTTCTCTTCTTTTTTCTCTTCCTCCTCCTGCCTCTGCGCTGCTTCTCTCTGTGCACCTGTGCTGCATTTTATCTTAGTAATAACACAAAGCCGCCTTCGCTACTGCCCGTCAGGCTGATAACAGAAATTCCTGCCCATATTTTAATAGCTTCTCGCTGCTATCTCTGGCTTCCAACTCCTGACGTGCAAGCACACTCACCTTGGAAGCGCAGCCTGGAGGAGATTCCCCAAGAAACCTGTGGCTTGTATTGTGGCACTTAGAACATCAGCTGAATCCTAATGCCGGGCTGCGCCGTTGCCATAGAGCTGCCTCTACTCTGCAGAGCACAGACACAGGGCCCGGACCTATATATGTATACATCTCAAAAAATTAGAATATCATGAGAAAGTACATTTTTCCCACATAATTTCATATAAAAAGTTGAATTTTCATATATTCTAGATTCATTACACATAAAATGAAATATTTCAAGCCTTTTTTTTGTTTTAATCTCGATGATTAAGGCTTACAGCTCATGGAAAAAAAATTCAGTCTCAAAATATTAGAATAAAGAAGTTATAGTTCAGAAATGTCGAACTTCTGAAAAGTATGTTAATTTATTCACTCAATACTTGGTCAGGGCTCTTTTTGCACGAATTACTGCATCAATGCGGCGTTGCAAGGAGGCAATCAGCCTGTGGCACTGCTGAGGTGTTATGGAAGCCCAGTTAGCTTTGATAGCGGCCTTCAGCTCGTCTGTATTGTTGGGTCTAGTGTGTATGTGTGTGTGTGTATAGGTGTGTGTGTGTGTGTGTGTGTGTGTGTGTGTGTGTGTGTGTGGCTTGCATTTTGTCTCTTGTGGGCGTAGACTGACTGCTACTTTTCTTGTTTGTGGATGTGCACAGTCCAGTCTTTATTTGTTTTGTGTTGATGAGAAATGGTAATAGCTATTTATTAGCTTTAAAAATAGGTAAACACACATTACATAATGCATTAATTAATGTGGAGATTGGTTGTTACGTTTATATGTTACATGCTTGGCTGTGTAGTTGTATTATTTGGACATTAGTAAAGCATCCAAACTAGCTACATACAGTACATTAACCAGATGCACTAATATCCGCTACTTCCTTCCAAGCTATATTTTTCTATTACATTATATTTCTATAAACATTTAATCACAAGATGAAACCACAGTTATAAGTTTTTCTTCCATTATTGCACTTCAAGCATTACATAGGAACTAATTACAGGTACGAATTAAGTTTGGATTTGTCCAAATAAGGAATCATTTGATTAAGTTGTTTGGATTTGTCATTTTACCACATTGTACTACATTGCTTAGAATTGAGAAACGTTCAGTTCAAATACTTGTTGCTTGCAGCTGTAACTGAAATCCTTGTTACATACATACAGAAACAGTTGCATTTCTCTTTGTTGCTTGCTAGGCTACTAGAGAAGGTAAAAAAGGGCTTACAAACTGTTCATAGAAACAGATGGGCTACAGTCAGTAGTTGTTTATCTACAAAGTGCACCTGTATACAAAGATGTAAGAATTTAAGATTCAAAGCATTTTCACACATTTCAGTGTTTTTTTTTCTGCTACACATTTTCTACTTACATATTTCACATATGTTCACTTATTTGTACGTACATATTTTGTTTGTCTGTTACCTTCATGTCTGTACCATCTGGCTAGACCTTTCTGTCAAACTCAAGTTATATAGTGAACAAAATGGACAGAAATATACCACAAACATTTGTCTCTGGCTACTAATCATTCCACATGGTGAGATGCTAATATGAATATTTTGTAAAATAAGCAGAATTTACACATTAATTTCATGACATGAAGCTTGTATGAATCTTTTCACTACTTCACTGCACAAGCTTGAGAGATTTCTTGAAGCATCCTAACAACAGACTTTTTTGCGGCTTCATCTGGGACTTAGGCTGTGGAGAACTCATCACATTAGAAATCTCAGTGTAATTTTTTGGCATGACCCTGGAGGAAATGAGCGTGACAGGAGCATAAACATGCTCTGATGGCTTTTATTCCATTTGGGTCAATAGAGATGTTGCAACATTCTGGCAGAATTTTTTAATGGGATTTTTGTATTCATCTGTATGTTGAGAATAAAAAAGGAGGGAAGGCACTAAGTTTTAGCACACCAGGATGGAGGCTGCTGTGGTCTGATAGGATAGATGCCAGCTTTAGAAAAACTCGGTCTTTCTCCATGCACACACACACACACACACACACACACACCTAGTTGCCAAGGCAGCAGAGAAAAGAGAAGTTAGTGACAGGAGGCGGGTGTCAGCTGGTTGTGTGTGAGTTTTCCCTGAAAAAAGAAGGAGCAATTCCTTCAACAAAACTCTAATACCCTGAGCACACATCTTCCACATAAACCCAGGGAAAGACGCTGCTGATACCTTTCAAATCAGAGCTGACACAATTTAAGCTTCTTTCATTACCGAAAGGCATACCTATTCCTCATTAACCAGTCACAGTTGGAAAAGGAGATGACATTTCAGCAGGTGGAAAAACGAATCCTCTACTGTTGCACTGTACTGGAGTTATTTGAAATATTAGTTGTCTGCCTCTGTGGTTTAAGCTCGACTGGAGTGTGCTGGTATGTTTGATGGAAGGCAGTGTGGCATCTGCAAGGGAGCAGGGGCAGCAGAGTAGGATTATATACTGCAAATCAACAGTTCTCATATCTTCCCCAAAATACAGCACTGCTGCAGGGGGAGCCGCAGGTCTCTCTCTCTCTCTCTCTCTCTCTCTCTCTCTCTCTCTCTCTCTCTCTCTCTCTCTCTCTGTCTTTTTCTCTCTAGCAGATTTACAGTAAGTCACTGGGCTTAGTGTGCTATCTCCCATATGCTGGGATCTGGGCAGGCATCTAAGGCAGAGAGAAGCTGTTTTGTCTCTCAGATGACAGCTGCAGAGTTGTCAGGGATGGGGGGGGTCCTGTCCTCGTCTGTCTCCGAGAAGTTTAGCATAAGCATGTGAATGTCACTACATGCCAGGAAAGCAGGGCAGTTTCAGCCCTGTAGCAAGCAAAGATCCCCTTTAACTCTGTACAAATTCTCATGGAGCATTGGACGTGTTCTGCCGAAGGAGACCAATTCAAGCAGAGAGCTACAGTGCCTCAGCATTATAGCACACAGAAAATCCCTTCACTTCAGAGCAACCTAGCTGTATTAGGGACTCAAGTGGAACTCCTCTGTGATATTGGTGCATTAAACACTTGGCACATCTTAAAGTTCATATCAAGTGGATGGTGTAACAGCAACATGTGAAGTATCTCTCAAATGGCTGAGGCCTCTTGAAACCATTCAAAGGCATCACAGTTTTAACGATTGCTTCAAAGTCTATTAACGATATCATCCAAGCATATAGGAGCCAAAAGGTGGTGCTCTAAAAAGTTCAGAGTGTACTAAATCCAAAGATTTAACCACTGCGCTCTGGATTTTAAAAAGCCTAATACCTTGATCGAGTTCCTTCACCTTGTCGTGTGGTGATTGAGTGAAGCTGTGCTCAGCTGTGATAATGGACGTTTCTTATTGAGGACACTGTGGCAGGAGATGGGCCTGTGAAATCTATAAGACAGATAACCTTCAGGTATCAACCATCCATCCTCCAAAGCACAACCGTGATGAATGGGTTTGAATAAAAAGAAAAGTAATAGATATCAAAGTTTAGCACAAACACATGACCCCATTAAGTCCTTTCATGTTGCCTTTATGGCAGCCTTAATCCTTTTGAATATGGCAGAAAATCAATGGTTTCATATTGCTTGCCCAGTTTTCGAAAATACTCAATCAAATCCACTGAGGACTTGTCAGTAGACCTTGAGCCAGTCAGTGAAGTTTGTTTATGCCATGGACCATAGACAGAAAGATAGATGAACATAAGCAATGTTGAAGGTTTATAGACAAAGCATTTTGATAGAAAGTAATCATTCAGTAACGTCACATTTTTAAAATTTATTTATATCTATAGACCACGTTGTTTGTCTAGATGGCATTGTTTGGAGGTTGAAATGTTGATATTTGTTTCCTGTTTCCTTTTCCTTCCTTGCCTATGACTTTCAGGAAAAAAATACATTATTCACAACTCTGCTCTGCTTCCTCCTACTGAGCTACTATACAATTTACAGAGGAATGTGTTTTACAATTTGTAATTTCTGCTAGTCTGTAAGGATCTCATCTCCTAATCTCATGCTGATTATATGGGAGATGGTGAGAATTTCCTCCAATGCTGAGAGTGTAAAGTTAAAGCTCTCAGTCTGTTTCTTACTTTCTCAATCCCTCTTTAATGCTTTCTCTCTCTCACTCTCTCTCTCTCTCTCTCTCTCTCTTTCTCTCTCTCTCTTTCTCTCTCTCTCCTCATTTCTCTCAAAATCCACACAGAGACGCTAATTATCTATATGCCGCAGAATAAAAAAAGACTGTAACTCCAGTACTAAAAGAGCTAATTTTACAGAACAAGCCAGCCTATAAAAAAATATTTATGTAATCATCTGCAAGATTTAACTGTGCACTGAAAATACCTGGAATAAAGTGGGTTTAGGCTTGCTAGCTCCCTGTGCAGCCGCAAGATTATTATTGTGGCCAGGAGTGCAGCTGACAGATAAATTGTACATTAAGATGTTTCAATGCATTGAAATGTGTCATTTTTATTCCACACACTGAGGGAATGCCATTAAAATGGTAAGTCACTTATTTGTCTCGAAATTTTTTCTGGCACTTTGAAATAAAAAGCTGTATCACATTAAACATTTTTTACCCTGCAAGGCCATTTTCTCCTTGAGCTCCCAGGAAAGGAAAGTGTCTGATTAGGCAGAGAGAGAATGTTATTTGCTTATGCACTGAGGCTTAAAGTACAAGGGCTGTAGCATTTAAGACTGTTCACTCTCATGCCTTCATTTCCTTGAGTAATTACCTCCATCATGGCCGCCATGATGCACACTTCCAACCTCCCTCATCTGATGCTGAGGGCAAAAGGTTGCCATGAGTGCATGTGTTGTCACAAGTGGCCATTAAGTCCAGGACAACCTGAGCATGAGATCAGCTCACTGACCACAGTATCACCTTATTTTTTCCCTAAAATACTGTTAGCCACAGTATGCAATGATTAAATGTAGTCTCAGATAGGAACAGGACTGGACTATTTCACTCAGTATCAACCACAAATAGATACTGAGTTTATGGCATTAGCGTTATTCAACTAACTGGCTTTTAGCAAGCATTTAATGAGCCCCCCCACCCCCACCTTTCCACATGTTTCCCCTTCAGTCCTTTTTCATAAACTAGTTCTTTTCTGACAAACAGTCACTAAAAGTTTCTATTGCAACCCTTAGAGTTTATTAACAACTTCCATGGCCTGTTCCTAAGCTTTTTCCTAATTACTATGAAACAAACAGCCATTGTGAAAGTTGCCTAAATGGAATCAGAAATGTTCTTTTACTTATTATAAAGAATAGAAAAATTGTAAAAACATTCATTAACATAATTGACTTTCATTCAGTGTGCAGCAAAATGTTTCTCTAAATTTAGTCTCTTGTAAAAGAAAAGTGTACTAAAGTGTATTTTTAAAAAGTAATTAGTGTAACTAATATTAAAGTATATTTATTTAGTGTTAATACTGTATGCATAGTTTAATATATACCAAATGTTTTATTTTGGAACAACATAATTGTGTTTAAATGATAAATAAGCAACAGTTAAATATATAAGAAATGCGTTTAGTTGTGCTTTTGAGTGCTTTCTTGAACAACTTACTGTAGTTTTAAGAATTTAGTTTGTAGACACATACAAAAAATACAAAAAATTCTTTATACACTTGAAGTACATTATAGATATAATACTGGGGGTACTGATACACGTATACTACTTATACTGCAAACAAAATATACTTAAATACATTTTAAACAGTAAATAATTAAATATTGTATACTTGAATACAGTTAATACAAAAATGCAAAATGCATTTAAGTGTATTTTTTTTATAAAATACATATTTAAGTATACAAGTATATAGAAACAACTAGAAAGAATTAAACACCACTTTTGTAAACTACCATAAATATATTAGATTAGGTTAGATTAGATTAGATTAGATTAGACTAGACTAGATTTGATTAATGTCCTTTTCTTAACTGGAATGTTGCATGTAATTTAAGTATGCATTGCTAAGACACATTTTTTTAAAATAATATATTTCAAATATACTCTTGGACATATTAATAAACGTATTTGATACACTCACTGGCTAGACGTTTATTTAAATGAATTCCCTCAAACCGAGGTTACAAGATAATTATACTTGTGCCCATTTAAAGCATGAATTAGCATCATGGACTTAAAAAAATACCTTTAGGTTAATATTATAATCTTAGTATGACAATCATGGAAATTTTTATTCATGTATGTTAAGAATAATTTGATTGAAATACAGTACTGTGCAAAAGTCTAAGGCACATGCAAAGAAATGTTGTAGCGCAAAGATGCCTTCAAAAATAATGAAAGTAAATGTTTCTACATTTAAAAAGTACTATAAAGATCAGTAAACAGTGATAAATGAAACAAAGTCATAATTTGGTGTGACAAACCTTTGCTTTAAAAACAAAAAAGTAGTCTCAAGAACAATTTTGCTTTTATAAGGAGATTAGCTAGTGAGATTTGCTGAGCATATTGCAGAGCCAGCCACAGTTCTTCTGGACACTCTGTCACACTAGCTTCTTATTTTTGCAGCAAAACCCAGCAATTTATTTATTTTTGTCTGAAAAATTGTCTCTTAGATAATATGCCACTTTCTTTACTTACATAAAAAATATTTCTGTAACATTTAATTTTGAGCTGGAAAACTAATGTTTGGAAATCTAAAATGATTTTGTACTGACTCGATCATGTAGAAGTCATAAAATAAAAAAGCTATAACAAAGTTTGTACTTAAAAAAATAGGGTGGCTAAAAGTTTTGTACAGTATTGTATATTTCTCAAAAATATACAAAAGTATGTATACATAGAAATGTATTCTCTTGGTCTTTTCATTAATCACAAGGATTGTTTATTGAAACATTGACTTGCATAGTGACATTTGTTGCCTAATTTGGGTTTTTCATAGCAATCAAAGTATTACTTTGACACTATTATTTTCAGTCATCATTCAGTCTTAATGACGCACCAGCTTTTTTTTTTTTACTGTACTTGTATTAATTATATTCCAGCAAAATCACAGACAGTGAAAAACGTTATTAGTTAATAGCTGTCTTTATTCATTTTTCATTTACTTGCTTGCTTATTTAATAATTTAAATGATTAATGTAAAAGGACATTTTATGGTCAGAATCAAAAGGAAACCTGTATGGGTCACTTAGCTGTATTAAAGGCATCAGCACATGAGGCCATTGGAGTGAAGTGTGCTTTAAAGCTTGGTGTAAGCTCCTTTCCTGCTCCTGCACTGCTCTTATCTCTCCTTGCTTCGACTTTATGCTAATGGAATCATGGTAGAAAACCAATTGTCCTTAAGGAATGGTTGAATGAAATGCGCTGTAAATGCCAGTGGATGACTGATCGAAGAGATTGTAGGAAGAAAAGAGGGACAGAGGGAGGGAGAGTGTGAGAGAAAGAGGCTGCTAGAGCTACTCCTTTTTTTATCCTTCACTGTGCTGTATGTTCCCATTTTCTGACTAGATATAAGCTCCAGTTTTACAGCCTAATAGTGGCCAAAATATAAAAACGTCTATCGATGTAAGCTGGTGAAGGATGTCTGCAGTGGGCTACATTTTCTTTAATTAAAAATAAGATCTAGAGACAGAGGAGACTAAGAAAACCTCAGGACATTCTCACACCATTTATAGCCACCCACATAGTATTTTATCCCAAAGCAATGACATGTTCCAATGCGTTTACTGCACAGCAGTAAAGAGAGGCTCCTAGAAGAGGTTACTAAGGCAAGGATTTTTACTAGCTAATGAATTATTACAGCTCAAGAGCGTGAGATCACAGTGTGGTCTAAGTGTCCCTGCAGTGAATTCAACAGTTGTGTACTACAGCAATACAATTTTATTCCTAAGACTCATTTTAATGCTTTATTGCAGAGCAGGAGTAAATAAAGGGTGAAACAGGACCAATAAAGCTTCCAATCAGTCATGTATCTTTTGGGTTTTAGTCATAATTAGCGTGTTTTTATAACTACAGATAAATTGTATGTAAGTTGATTGGTATGCTAATCACTACATTTATGGAAAAACAAAAAATAGCTCTTCCATGAAGCAATCCATTCCATGCACAATAATACTAAATTTAAAAACTATCTGGCTCAACAAGGATAAAAATAACACCACAAATGTGAATTTCTGCTGTGAGCACCATAATATTAAATCCTAAGCAGTCCAAAAATAAATGTGTTTGCAAAACATGTTGAATGAGCACTGCATGTTTATCTAGTCTGTACAGCTATGTCACTCCCATATGTTCTTGAGGTCTTGCATTATTTTAGTTTTTAGAAAATCAAAATATGAAATCCCTAACAGATGTTGAACGAGTGTGTAATGCATGATCAGCCTAATTAGCTCATTATTCATACAGCAGTTTTGCAACTAGAGCTGATGCATAGTGATGAGGCCCCTTGATTGTTGTTTTCAGTGTACTGTAAATGAATGTCACTCTCATCAGCATGTAGTCACACAACAGGATAAAGAAATGTAGAAATTTTGCTTCATATAAAATGTGTTAACCTGCAACTCATGGGTGTGTTTATGAGGATGCCATACAATGTTTTGCTTTCGTAAGGCACAAAGTGTTCAGTTTTGGGACATCATTGGTGAGACTTACAGTGAACAGAAATGTTCTTTTGTAATGTTTAAGCATGCAGGATTAATGACTGTTGCTTCAGGAGAGGGTTATTGACAGAATAAGGTGATGCTTTTGTATCATAATTTGTTAAGCCAAATGCACTGACATGTACAAAATACTACATGTAAACCATTTATTAATTGCTTTTCATTATGATAACTTTGATTAAAATAGCACAGTAATTTAGAAAAATGTGCAGTATATCCTATTCATGACTACCCCAATGAAGTCATAAAAAATACTGTATACATGGGTGGCTGTGGCTCAGTCGGTAGAGCGCGTTGTCCACTAATCGTAGGGTTTGCGGTTCGATTCCCGGTCGACATGACTCCACATGTCTTTGGGCAAGACACTGAACCCCAAGTTGCTCCCAATGGCAAGTTAGTGCCTTGCAGGGCAGCTCTGGTATTATTGGTGTATGAGTGTGTGTGTGAATGAGACACAGTGTAAAGTGCTATATAAGTGTGCCATTTACATGGGCAGGTTAACATTATTGTAAGTCAATTTGTTTGGCATGCTGGTGCAGCAGCTATAGGGTCTGGGGCTCAATCCTACTTGCCAGTTACTGTCTGTATGGAGTTTTGCATGTTCTCCCCATGTCTATGTGGACTTCCTCTAAGGTCTCTGGTGTGAATGAACATGCAAAAGTGTGTTTGGTGCCCCTGCAATGGACTGGTGTTTCTTCCAGGGTATATTCCTGCCTTGTATCCAGTGTTCCTGGAATTGTCTCAATATGCACTCCTGATCAGAAAGTTGTGTTTAATAATTCATTACTTTATCTTTTTCAAGTATTAATGTTTTGAAGTGCACAAAATGCAGCCTGAAGTACACAACATATCCTGTTGATCTAAGCAGATAATTTCAATGCTGCCTTGCTGTAACCAGGGGCATTCAAATTCAAATAAATTCAGTCATTTAATTTAAATTGAAACTTTATGTCGGTTTCCCATCTCATATTGCAGCCTGGACAATTTGGGTTGTAACAGTACTGAAGTAGACTAAATTAACTAGATAATATAATTTTCAAAAGACAGAATTCAGTGATTGTCTTCATTTTATATTTATTATTATCAAGTAGGTCCATCAGCAATGATTTTGCTACCAGATTGAGAAAATGTACTCAGTGATTCATGAAATCGCCATTGTATTATGGGGTTTGAGTATTTTCCATCATGTAGGCCTAGTAATAATGGTAGTGGGTATCTGACCCTGTATATATGACCCTGGTTTGTGACATTCAAGTGGCTAGATTATGTATGTGAAAATTAAATGGTAAATCAAATCCAAACCCTTCCTTCTCCAGTTTTCACATTTTTTAAAGCAATTAGCTGTCACGTGCAAGAAAAAAATGCATGGAAACAGTCTATTTAGGAGTATGTTTTTAAATGTTTTTTGATGGAGGAGAATCTGGGCTCAGCCCTGGATGTAACTATCTTCAGTTCTTGCTTATTTATAAATTTCATGTTCATATTCACCACATTAAATACTTATTGGACAAGACCAGGTTATTTACATAACTGATATGTCTTTTATAGGAACTTTGACGAAAGAAGCGTTTGAGTAAACCATCATTCTATATCTATTAAAAAAAATCAGAACACTCCTACTTACATTTTTGTGTCTTATGATTTAGACATTTATTCACGTAAACAGTTCTTGTAAACAATTTCCAAGCCACCAGGTTTGACCTTGTTAGAATAATATTCAGTGAAGGAAAAAGTGAAGCTGAAACATCAAGAATGAGCAGTAAAATTAAGGAGCTCTCCATATGGCAGGGCAGCCAGATGTTTTCCTTTCCACTCCTCAGTGCAGAACGCAGCGCTTGACTCCAGCATGGTCTATTTGGCACGGCAATCCAGCCATAACTCATATGAGGACAATTCCAAAAACAAGGGCATCTAGGGGATAGGGGAGTTTTTACTAGGGAAGGTTTTTTTTTCCTACCCAATGAAATGCATAATGCATGGTATTGTAGGCAAATGTAAGATGAAACACTTGGTTTGTGGGGACATTAGAGATGGATACAAGGATTTCTGCTATTTGGGCTTCTTTAGTACTTAAAGAGTTAGTGTCAATTCATTGAAGCTACAAAGTACTGTAGATGTCAACTGTCATGGATGCCGTGTAACTATGAAGGTATCTAGGAGTAAAATAACCAGATAGCAAATGAGCAGTAGCTCAAGTAATTCAGGTCTGGTTGCCAGAATCTCAACCCTGATGAGACCATAATATCAGCATAATATATGTTAGTAATTAGAGTTGAATCACTTTTGGCCCAAAAGCTGAACACCACACATACGTTAGATTAATATTAGTAATATTACTCATCTTAATAATTTATTGGACACAAAAGATGTCAAGTAAATTATTATTGGTTTTGTGATTATTATTATTATTAAAATATTAGACAAGTTTTTAGAAATTGTCTTGATTACTAGACCTCCCTTTCCATTGCCATTCAGACTAAAACCATACAACAACAAAAAAGTTATCTTACTCATAATAAAAGATTTTATTATACATAAATTACTCTTTATCAGCTCCACTGACATCAGCCCACACCAATACATACTCCTACTTATGACATCACCCACCAAAAACCACCATTTCACTGTAAAATTTTGTCTTGCAAATTCCAAACCCTCTAGCTAACTCTCCCCTATCATATAACCACAGCCAACCTCCACATCTTTTTTTACTGCTGCTCCTGCAGCATCATAGGGCAGAGTAACACACTCAGAGGAAATTGCTATCTGCCCTTTTCTACATGAATGATCTCACAGATTGGCTAGTGTCCTTCTGAGTGAAAGCAGAGAGAGCATGCAACCCCTCACACCCAAAGAGCACGGCCAATTTTGCTCTCTTTACTCACGGTCACGCATGGTTGTGGCATTGTTAAGATTTGAACTCTCTAGATATTAGGGCGAATGCTTTTCTGTTGTGCCACTCAAGGGTGTCTACTTCACTATTCCTATACCTCAATATGATAGGTTTAGGTACTGGGATACTAGTTGTCTGCAGATTTAGATTATCCACTACTGTGTGTTGAGGATTCCCCTTTGTATCATGGTTACCATGGCAACAAGGGCCACGTGCTTATGTTTTTGTTTTTGTTCACCCCGTTCTGTCATTTGTTTATCTATTTATTTATTTATTTATTTATTTAATCAGGGACAATAAACTTTAATAACGCAAAAGAAATGCAAAATGTGGCAGATTTATCCAAATTGGCTACTTTTCATCTGTATTCCCTAGGCAGGTTTGATGTTATAATAACCAAATAGAAAATAAACAAACAAAATTTTCATTATACAAATACAAAACAATCATACCAGAATCCCTACAAATGCTCACAAATTTGATTCGACAGCAACCACAATTTCAACTTTCTAGAGAAGCCACAACAACTTGTTATATGTTTTACTTATTTTAATTTTGTTGGAAGTCTATTCTATTCATGGGTTCCTCAAAAAAAAAAAAAAAAAAGTTGATAACTGGCCGAAGGTACTTCTTCTCAATGGTATGTTTCTAATCACCCCTTATCAATCCTATCAATCCTACAAAAAAAAAATACACTACAAAGTGAAACTCATAGTTATTTCAGTAATTTTAGCACGTGTCAATGTATGACATGATCAGAAATGGTTGGATTTATCATAAAATTTGCCCCGGGTGATTTCACTGTTTGTAGGACTACCAGACCAATAAAATATAAAACTAGTCTAGTTTGGTGTCGCTAGCCAAGGGGAGGCACAGCTAAGCTATCATTTAATGGGTTTAGCTACTACAGTACCATGCAAAGTACATTATATTTCCTTATTATGCTCTGCTCATATCATGTTCACGTAAACTGTAACTGATACACAGTATCTCACTGATGTGAGTACACCCATGGGCGTAACCACACACTCTTTGGGGGGGGTCGTGACCTCCCAATGTTGAGGAAATACCAATCTGTCCCCCAATATACAGGAGAAAATATTTTCTGTATGTTCCGCTTTAATTTTCCCTGCCAACGGATCTGTCTTTTCTTCATCAATTGTATTTATTTTATTTATCTATTTATTTGTCTATTCTTTTTTTTAATATATTCACGTTTGTTAAGGATAATGGTTGTGTTCCCCCCTCTCCAATAGTACACTTGGTTTCGCCCATACTCCAAGCTGCTTCCCCATGCTGTGGGAGATTATATCTTTCAGAAACCACGTGAATTTAAACGTTAACTATAATCCTAAAACTATGTTCTAAATATACAAATTTTCAGTATCAAATTTTGGAAGTTTGGCTGCGTGGGGGATTTAGCGCTTGGACCCCCCCCCAATGTCCAAGCGCTTGGACCCCCCCATGTCCATTTTTGTAAATATTTGATTATATCTTTTCATGTGACAACACTGAAGAAATGACACTTTGCTACAATGTAAAGTAGTGAGTGTACAGCTTGTGTAACAGTGTAAATTTACTGTCTCCTCAAAATAACTCAACACACAGCCATTAATGTCTAAACCGCTGGCAACAAAAGTGAGTACACCCCTAAGTGAAAATGTCCAAATTCGGACAATTAGCCATTTCCCCTCCCTGGTGTCATGTGACTTGTTAGTGTTACAAGGTCTCAGGTGTGAATGGGGAGCAGGTGTGTTAAATTTGGTGTCATTGCTCTCACACTTCCTCACACTGGTCACTGGAAGTTCAACAAGACATCTCATGACAATGAACTCTCTGAGGATCTAAAAAAAAGAATTGTTTCTCTACATAAAGATGGCCTAGGCTATAAGAAGATTTCCAAGACCCTGACACTGAGCTGCAGCACAGTGGCCAAGACCATACAGCGGTTTAACAGAACAGGCCTCGCCATGGTCGACCAAAGAAGTTGAGGTCACGTGCTCAGCGTCATATCCAGAGGTTGTCTTTGGGAAATAGATGTATGTGTGCTGCCAGCATTGCTGCAGAGGTTGACGGGGTGGGGGGTTAGCCTGTCAGTGCTCAGACCATACGCCGCACTCTGCATCAAAATCGGTCTGCATGGCTGATGTCCCAGAAGGAAGTCTCTTCTAAAGATGATGCACAAGAAAGCCACAAAGAGTTTGCTGAAGACAAGCAGACTAAGGACATGGATTACTGGAACCATGTCCTGTGGTCTGATGAGACCAATATAAACTTATTTGGTTCAGATGGTGTCAAGCATGTGTGGCAACCAGGTGAGGAGTACAAAGACAAGTGTGTCTTGCCTACAGTCAAGCATGGTTGTAGGAGTGTCATGGTCTGGGGCTGCATGAGTGCTGCCGGCACTGTGGAGCTACAGTTCATTGAGGGAACCATGAATGCCAACATGTACTGTGACATACTGAAGCAGAGCATGATCAGAATGAAGTATTGCAGCATGATAACGACCCCAAACACACCTCCAAGATGACCACTGCCTTGCTAAAGAGGCTGAGGGTGAAGGTGATGGACTAGCCAAGCATGTCTCCAGATCTAAACCCTGTTGAGCATCTGTGGAGAATCCTCAAACGGAAGGTGGAGGAGCACAAGTTTTCTAACATCCACCAGCTCTGTGATGTCGTCATGGAGGAGTGGAAGAGGACTCTAGTAGCAACCTGTGAAGCTCTGGTGAACTCCATGCCCAAGAGGGTTAAGGCAGTGCTGGAAAATAATGGTGGCCACACAAAATATTGACACTTTGGGCCCAAGTTGGACATTTTCACTTAGGGGTGTACTCAGTTTTGTTGCCAGCGGTTTAGACATTAATGGCTGTGTGTTGAGTTATTTTGAGTGGACAGCAAATTGACACTGTTACACAAGCTGTACACTCACTACTTTACATTGTAGCAAAGTGTCATTTCTTCAGTGTTGTCACATTAAAATATATAATCAAATATTTACAATCATGTAAGGGGTGTACTCACTTTTGTGAGATACTGTACATTTACACACCTTGTTTTCCTGCTCAGCATCAGAGGATGTTACTGTTTCAGTTTTAACTCCTTTACTGGTTTAAAAAAAATCTTTCTATATCCATTTTTCCTCACACTGACTGTGAGTAGAATTGAGACTGTCAGCCAATAAGACATGAGTGTTTCCACATATTCTCCTGTAAACCCTGTCTTGCATGATTGTCTGATTGGTCTTGCTGCCATTCACTGAAGATATAAAATTACAACACCGCTGACTTCTTTCACATACGTTCCGTTACATTGTGACAACCCGCTTGAAGTTGAGAATTATTTGTGGCTAAAAATGTTTTTGTTATTTGGGGTCGTCCATATAGTACATCATCAAATTTTCATGTCATCTAACGTCATCAGGCCCTTTACCCAGTACTTTACCCAATACTTTACCCAGTATTACGTCAGTATTTCTGTTTGTTTGTTTGTTGTTATTTTAGCAATTTGCAAATATTTCAATAGGTAAATAAGTAAATGATGAACGTGTCAGTGGTGACACTAAACACGGGGAAGATGCAAATACATTGATGACGTAATCACGTCCGTGAACCCCCCCGTCGTCATCATCGACATCGTCGTACCCTTCACCCAAAAAAAGAATACTTCGTTATAACACTACAATGATGAAAACTATTTGGCTGTTTATCTAAAATCTTAAGCGCTTGCTTAGAAACAGTCTCAAGCTGTTTTAAAATAGACTTACAAGTTTGTGTCCATGTAGTCATACAGTATATAATAAGTGGAAGTATCATGAAATTCTTAAATAGCACTGAAAACACAGCACAAACCACACCTCCTCTATCCATTTTTGATTTGATATTTTCCAGCATGAAACATTTAGCAGTTTCTGTACAGTATTTTTTTTTCTGAAACCAAATTGCATAGGTGGTAGAGGAAATGCACTATTATTAAGATATGTAATTACTTGTTCTGGCACCCATTTCTCAGCAACTTTAGACACTACTAGAAGAATACTTATTGGTTTGTAGTTCCTAATTTCTACATAATTTCGATTTATAGATTGTTGTAATTACTAGAGAAATGGAGTAGAGAAAATTCCTTGTGGTATAGATGAATTAATAACCTGAGTTAAAGGACCGATGATTGATTCCTTATAAGTTTTTAAATAAATAGAATCTAATCCATATTTATATCTAGCTCCAGAGATTGTTACCCTATTGTGTTTTCACTTATTCTGTGTTACTCCCTGATTAGTTTGTCTATGTGCACCCTGCTGTTTCTTTTTTTATTGCAAAGACTTATCACACCTTCACTAGCATTAAGTCCTAGTCTCATTTTCAAGGTCCTGTTTTCGTGTATTTTCTTGTTTTTACTTTTGTCCATGTTATGATTCTGATTATGGGGCGCCTTAATAATGCGCACACCAACTTTATACAGTAACATGTGCCCCTTTCCGAATGTTACACTATAGAAGGCAGGTCATTTACTATATTAGCCCCCAATTTGTTCAGGATGGATCACTCCCACTTTTAAAGCCAAGCTGAAAATGTTATTATCTGAAGACGTTTACTCTTATACTTCCTCCTGTTGCTCTTGCATGTTAGGTTCTGTATTTTTTGTAGAGCAATCTTGTTTTTATGCAATGCACTGAATATTTTATATATTTTATATCTTATATTTATAATAGATATAGTTAGTGTCATGTAATGAGATTATAGACGGATGCAAGTACAGTTAAAAACTTTAATAAAGAGAGAAGCAGATAAAATCCAAAAACGTAAAGCAAAACCGCGATCAAAAACAAATGAAACGTCAGGCGATTGGAAATGGGCGTAAACTGGGCATAGACAAGAATCAAGAAACGAGGGTGAGAACAGGATAAAAAGGCTTAGTACGGGTCTGGCATAAAACACAGAAACACTCACAACACTTCACCTTCAACAAAGACACGTGAGAGGTTTAAACACTTAACGTAATCAGCAGTAAAACAAAATGTGATGACATGTGAGAGAGACATCTAATAACATACAAGGGCGGAGACAGGAGCGAAATCATAACAAAATGACATGTGTAGAAAGTAAACCATAAAGTAACTAGTCATTGTTACTGAAAATCCTGTCGCACTTTGGGCAGTACATGCATGAATTCCATGATAGACATGACAGTTAGATGCAATTGAGACACAGGTTCACTGTTAAAAAATATCCTGTAAAAAACAGTCAAAGACAGGCAGTAGGAGTGGCAGTAGAAAAACAATTTGAGAAAAAAAAAAATCAACATAGATAAACTGTAAATTTTATGATAAATAACCTACCTTAAATACAGGCAATTGCTATTATTTTACACTAATTTACTAGGTGGGGAATAATCATAGATAACATAGATCATAGTTACAGTAAAATATTATGGTAATTAACCTTTCAGGAGAACAGAAAAATATTACATTACAATAATTTGCTGTAATTTAATCAAGTTACATTGCCATCATATGAATTGTTTTAAAACAACAAATGTTCTGATTTAGTAAGAGAAATCTCCAATTACTGATATTTTGCTGCAATTATTTTCTATAAAATTGAGGTCATTTTTTATCAATTCTTATTTTGTAATTTCACAGCATTTTACAAAAAGAACAATAAAAATTATAGTCAAAACAGCAGATTTGAGAAGATTTTTTTTTTTACTGTACAATTAAAAAGGGTTAACCATAAATAAACACTATTACATTTGGCATTGGCACTAGGAACTGTAGCTCTAAATGATACTAACAAAAAATAAGTGGAACTAAAGCTATATTAGGTTTATTGTTAACTGTACCTGAGTGTTCGGACTGAGCTGTTTCTGATTCATTTGTCACTACTGAAAGTAATTTTTTTTCCTGAAGCTGAATATAAAGGTAGGCACTGAGAAGCGTGAAAAGCTGTGAAATAAGTCTCATGAAACTAATTTGTTCAGTAAGGCAGAGGATAAAAAGTTTCCCCTGGCCTCCTTACATGTTTCTTCATAAGGTGAGATGAGAGCAGTCTCCCCATTTAGAGCCAGTGGCTCCTCCATATTTCCTTACAAAGCATTTTCATTCTTTGATTAATAGACCAGAGAGGAAAAAAAATCAGTTTTAATTAGAGGAGAAAATCTATTATCAGCTCTTCAGGATAATTTGCTCCAACTGTGAAAGCTCACACAGGGATGTGGGGTGCAACTGTGGTTACCTATGATGCAAGGCTGTATTTTAATTAGTTGTTGTTTTACCATTTGCAAAGAGGGACCTGTCTTTTTTTCCACACTTGCAAATAGTTTATGAGGAAGACTGTCCTCTGAAATAACCGTGCAACTCAAAGCATAAACATGTTAAAGATTTAGTGTAGTTACTGTATACTGTGCTGTTCAGATAGAAAAAAATTATTATATTTTTTATAATATAACGCTCTTCTTTCAATATATGCTTGCATTCCAGATAATAAATGACTAATAACCCAGGGTCTCCCCACATTTACTACTTTCCTTTGGCCCATATACCACCGTCGACAAATTGCAATAAACTGATCCAAAGGTGCCATGCCTCTATCTTCATGAGGTAATATCTCCTGTATGATGCATGAACTTACACTTTGGCCACAAGGACTTACACTTTGGCCACTCATCCCCAACTTGAGCACTATACACTATAATGAATAAGGGCAATTGTTTTCCAGAATATAGCTGCCTACAGTTTTGGCCCACACTTCACTTTCCAATGCCATAACTGGCCCTTATGTGCCTGAACTCAGCCATATTTGGCCTGGCATCATCTGCTATCTGGGATGTCTGTGCATGTGTGAACTGCATTCTGGAGTTTGTGTGTAATGAAGACAATTTTCACAGGAACAGATGGTGGCTGTTGATGCTCTTGTTGACAGGTAGCATGTTGTCAGCACTTGGTGCTGTTATCATACAGAGAACAGCAGCTTTGAGTCTTAATTGGGACCCAGAAGGATTTTGCCTCAAAGCTGGGAGTTGGGAAAGAAGGAGAAAGAGAGATGAGGGTAGAGAGAGAGAGAGAGAGAGAGAGAGAGAGAGAGAGACTGATGGGGTAGGAGGTAAAAAAGAGATAGAGAGACAAGCAAAGAAAGGGAGAGAGTGAGTGATGGTGACATAGAGGGAAGGAAAGCAAAAGAGATGAAGGCTCAAACAGGAGATAAATCAACCAACGAATATATTAAAGTAAAATTCATCAAAAGGAATTCTCACCAGTTTATCCAATGCATTCCTGAAAAGAAGAGAGGACAGAAATTAAGGGAGTTTCCCTCCCTCTTCCTCTCAAGTGGTGTGTGGACACATGAGGATACAGCAATGTGCTGATAAAAATAGCTGGCATTTTGTTATTTCTCAATTTATTTACTTTGCAGTAGCACTGCATGACTAATGCCACATCAAAGTTCTCATTAACTAAAACCCAAAACCTCTCAATTTGTGTGTGAATATTGAGAACCCTTCTTGATTGTTACCCTTTTTTTTTGCCTGGGGATACTTCACAAAGGTAGAGGTTGTAATGGAGATGGAGAGATTAGGTAGTGGCACTTTTGCAAAGCTTGTAGAGAGCACTCCAATGTCTCTCCATTATAAAGGGCTTCATGGCTCATTCCTCCTGCTTATTAAACTGACCAGTATGAAGAGGGATTTCAATCTAAGTTAGATGTGTCAAATATGGATCATATAAAACGAATAAGCTCTCTGGCAGTGCTCTCTGGCAGACGTAAATGTTTTGAAGGTCTCAATTGGCCTTTATTAATTTATTAATACTGTATATATTTATATTTTAACTATAGCTTACAGGTCATAATTAGGGCTGGATATCATTTAAAATTTTCAGTAATGATACCAGTCTGATACCTTGAATTGCTAGGCAAGTAGATAATTGCTAATAATTGCTAGGTTAGATGCTAGCTGGTGAATCCAAACATGTTCACAACTGGCAGACTTAATAGAAGCGACTTGCTCTTACAAAAGTAAGAAAGCTATTCAGTAAACTGTTAACTTACACTGCTGACATCTCCTCACCGAAAACATTTATTTCTGTGTTTGGTTGTGGTCTGCTTTGCTAATTTGCTAATTCAAACAGCGCTGCTCTTAATGCAATCAAAGACTGCAATTTCCTTGCTGGAGATTAATCCCATAGTTAACAAAAAGGCTCTGCAGATTTGACATCAGGTTTGACTTGCCTTTGTCACTACTAGGTTAAAATTTTTCTTGAACTTTTTGGACTTTCCGCAACTTAAAGTACAGGCAGGCTCTATCCTCTGTGAAAGATTTATGCTCTCTCTACTTGCTCTCTTTGCATACAGGAACCAATCAATTGAATATAGGCAAACAAGAAATTAACTATTTTTATTTAGGTTTAATTATGTTTTTGATAGTCATCGAAACCTGATGATATCTGATAGTGGTATGTTTTGTCTGGTTTTACATTTTGCTATTGTACAGCTGTTGTACAGCTTTAGTCATGATTAACTTATGATGGAGGGGCGCACAGTGGCTTAGTGGTTAGCACGTTCGCCTCACACCTCCAGGGTCAAGGGCCCGATGCTTCCTGGGATAGGCTCCAGGTTCCTTGTGACCCTGAAAAGGAGTAAGCGGTTGAAGATGGATGGATGAACTTATGATGGTGAAGACTATCATGTACTTCCAAGACACGTGAATCCAGCCAGCTATATCTTTTAAAACTGCTGTTACGGGGAGGTATAAAACACTCAGAGGAAATCCATATCCACCCTGTTCTATATGCTTGTCTCAGAGACGCCTATGATTGGCTAGTGTCACTGTAATTGTATGCCGTCTGTCCCACCTAGAGAGCATGGCCAATTTTGTTTTCTTGGACTCCCTGCCATGAATATTTGTGGCATCATTGGGATTTAAATTTGTCTCCAGTGATAAAGCGGGCTCTTTTTTGTTCTGCCTGTTTGCTACAGAGAATTTCAGGACCTAATACCAAGGGGTCTTCAATTTTTAGGGTGAGATGTTCATGTCCATATACACCATGCACATTTTCTAAGAAACTATTTCCAGAAATTACTACATCCACTCTGTACAATATTTAGTTCCACAACAACATGATGCTAGGACTAATCATCCACAGTGTCAAATCAGCCATACTTCAAAACCTCTCTTAGTGAAGAGTGGTCCCCTAATGAAGTGTAATTATAAATCATGTTAAGAGGTTATCACAATTCAGAGTGGAACAAATAGTGCGACTATACCAAGAGCCTACATCCATCTAGAGAAAGAAGTAAATCAAAAAAGAGATCACACAGTTCTCTAGATTGAGAAACAGAATGTTATTGACTGCAGCAAAGTGTTCAAAAGAGAGCATATCCTTTCATTTGAAATTCAGCTGTCCAAGCGAGAGGAGTCAGCCAAGTAGCAATAATAGTGTTATCAATAAAGCTGGAGGGGATTGGGCTGCTAATAATGGGTAGAAACAGCCAACAAGAATCAAACGCCTCAAAGTCCATAGAGAAACAGACTCTTAGGACAAGGTCACAACCATCATGCATTGTGTAAGGCACTGGGAACTCTGCAGTTTCTTTGTCCAATTTAAAGGCAGCAATGCTTTTATGTTAAAGTTTATTTAGACTAAGGGACTGAATGTCTGCATTGTGGGCAAGTATTTCTGTCCGTTTATAATGTCTAGCTTTCTGTGAGCACTTTGCCAGTCAGAGAGTCTTCTGATGGTCTTATTGATTTACTGTTAGAAAATTGTGACATAAATCCCCTAAACTTCAGCCAGAAAAAGTTGGGAGTAGAATGAGTTTGTGCGGTTGTTTGGAGTATGATTTGAAATGGGACTGGTGTACACATTAAATGGCATCTGACTTTGCTTGGTAACCAGTGTTACTAATACTAATACTAATACTAATACTAATACTAATACTAATACTAATACTAGTGTAATGTATTACAGTTACAAATTACTTCATAAAAAATGTAATCAGTAACATAATCCAAGTATGACAATATGAAAGTAATGTAATCTGATTATTTTTGTATGACTTCAAGGTCACATATGTAAATAAAGTCAAGAGAAGAGCAATACGAGCTAAAATATTTTTATTTAGAGCTTATTTTCGTGCTTAAAAACATTTTAAATATTAATTTTTTTTAACAAAATACATACATTTGTTGCTCATGTGAGTCACAACTGGCAAGAGAGAACCAGAACTATAATCATGCATCTGTCTATATTGTATTACGTCAAAAGCAGGGCTCCAGGCAAATTTATTTTATTAAGGAGCCATTTGCTTCTATAAGGAAAAAAGAACAGGCACCAAATGATTTTTAAGTGTCACATAAGAATGAACTTACGTTTAAAATTTTAATACACTTACTTTCAGTCATCCTGTCATGTGTGTACGTCTGGCCTCTCTTTACAGTGTCAGCATTTTCATCCAAGTTCACTTAAAGTGGGAACTGAACGTCTTTTCCTTGAGAACTATATACAGTCAAAGAATTGTTCTTTACACAGAATCTGAGCCAGTATCACTGACTTTAATTATGTTCACATTACTTGACCATTGAGTATAATTTTAGCCTACTCCTCTTTTTTTGTTGTTGCAGAAAGCCAGCAGAAAGCCAGTGTTTGACACATGGTTCAGAATCAAGTGATGGGCCCTCTGTGCTGATCCTGATCAAGTCTTCCAAGGTTGAACTGCATACATTTGATTTGAGCTGAAAATGCATGTTCACTTCACACTGAGTAGCCAAAATTGGTCGGACAAATAATATCTCAACTATGCATTCTGCTCAAAGCACATGCTGTCCTTGTCATGCGTGTTACCAACAATGTAAATTTCCAGTTCTTTATGAATGTTCATAAATGCTTTAGTCAAATGCTGCCTTATGAGGTTTGCATACTAAATGCCTAAATTCTCCAATTTACAAGCTATCATGGCCATACTGCTCTACTGAGCCATTCTCCCCACAGTGATTGCACTGCAATCTGCAGCTGTCCTCCCTACTCCCTACCACTTTGCACAACTTAATGTTTGCCTTTGCCGAGGGCGCAGCCCACTAAATAAATCCATTTACTAACGCAAGACACCATGCTGAAATGGCTGCGTGTTTCTAGCAATTTCCCACTGGTCTAAATCCAAATAAGCAAAGGCATTGCATGACCTTATTATATGGGGGAAAGGCTGTTTTTGTTTGTTTTGCAGGCCATATGGCTCCATTAGTGGTGTAATGACCCCGAGTCTCCCGGAGCGCTCTGCGCTGCCCCCAGTGGCCACTCATCCTCACACGCTATTGATGCTCTTTTCCACGCTCCAATTAATGACTGCAAAAGGCTCATTCACTCTTTATAAGATCATTTGTTTCAGTGTGTTTCTCTGTGTCCATCTGTGCATATACCTGTTGACTTTTATTTGGCACTCTTTTGGTGTAGTGTTTTCAGCTGTGCTGTGCTATGCTTGTTAAGCATTCTAGAAACCTTTCTGATGGACTAGGGTATGCTTAAATGATTTTTATGCGATGCTGAATAAGTGTGATTCACCTGTAGGCTTGCTTTGTGCTGATGAGTACAGAATCTGGCACTCAAGTGTCAAATGCTGGTTAATATGTGGAAAGCCATACAATCATGAGTATCATCTTTATGCGTGCTATTAAAAAATATCTCCCCACTAACTAGTAGAAAGTCAAATAAAACTTCTCATTAACAACTCCACTAAACTGCCAATCTCTTACACACTATTGTTAGTCGAACTTCAAAACACAAAGGAGTTTATAATATAAAAAGGAGAGCTTTTGTCTGCACAGCACAATTGCATTTTTGCTATCTGGTATTTCAATTAATTTCACCATTGTATTGTAAACCCTAAGTGCCATTAATTCTCCATTGTCTTTACTAAGAGAAGGGAAAAGTATAAAAACAAGCTAATATTTCAGGCAGAGAATGAGTTATCAGTGATTTAAATGAAGTAATTGCTAAATGCAAGACGTCATAATTAAATCTGATATGATTTGAATATAATCTAAAGGGTTCCTTTTCTAATGAAGGCATAGGAAAAATTGTCAAACACTTGTAATTGCTGTAAATTATGGAATATATTACAGAAATCAGTCAAAAACTAATGAAAATTATTCAAATTTAAAACTTTCAATTCTATTCTCACTTGGTCTTCAAACTTATGTGTATACTGCTGAAATTGTACACAGTGAGAAGGTGTGCTAATGCAGAGACATTTCTAAGAACTGATAATTTTTCAAGCCATTTTTAATCTCTCAAAGTTAATTCACATCCTTTTGTGCCAGTGGGAAGTGAGGGTTTTAACAACAATAAAAGACACCATACACCAGATTTGACTTCTTTATGTGAGTTTTAATAACTATAGAAAATGAAGTTTGCTGTTAACTAAGACTCATGTAATTGCATTCTTCCTTTTATATTCTAATACTAATATGATGATGTTATTGTCAATCTGCTAATCCCCTTGTTGAATCTGATTCTCTTCTGTGATATCCTAAACACGTACTTGACAGAGCGAGAGACCGAGAGAGACACATGCACACACATGCACATGCATACGAGCAGGTTGGCACCATATACCACCCTCCCTGGCTCAAGGATATTGCTATGCCTTGTTGCTTGGCTGAGGATGTCCCTCTTTCTCCATGGGCATCACTCTGTCTCTCGGTTCTGCTTCAGATGTCTCGCTTCCCTTCTTGCTTTGCAGAGGACATCGCTCCTCCCTCTGGCTCCACAGAGGACATTACACCCCCCTCTGTTTCTACCTTCGTCTTTGCTAGCTTCGTGATGGCCTTCACTCCACTCTCAGGCTCCGTCTTGGACGTCGTGCCACTCCTTAGCCTTCGCTCCACCTCACTGCTCAATGGAAGATGTGTCTCCAGCTATGCTAAGGGTACTCCTCTGCAACCCAATGGCCTTCAGAAATGGAGAGACTATGGGCTTGGTTGCCCAGGGCCCCCTTTTGAAGAGATTGCACTTTGGGAGCAACGTGTTAAAGAGGGGGTTCTGTCATGGTTGCTCCAAATATGGTGCAGGACTACAACTTCCATCAGACACTGCACATCATATGATCACAACACTCATGTCACATAATTGTTTGCACCTGATTCACATTCACGCTTAATGAGCACTAGTATTTTAGTCATGTCTTGTACAGCACTTGGTGTCTATATTTTGTCTTTAGTTTCCATTGTCTGTTATTACTGTAGCATAATTCATGATATGTACATGTTATTACTTTGCTTTGCTATTCCATGTTTTGTTTCATGCTCTTTATGTTTCGTGTAATTTCACTTGAAATAAAATAAATCTGCACTTGCATGTACCTACCATTCTGTCATTTAACTACACCTAATATACTCAATATATTATATGGTATGAACCTTATTAAATTTTTTTATGTTTCAGATACATGTTAAGTATAATGTTCTTGTGTTAACCCAAAGCCATTAACTGCATATTGTACCCCTTGGTGTGCTGGTCCCTAAATCTCCTGCTAGTGCTGTAATTACTGCATATGTGAAGTTGAGTTGATAAGGCGCAGAGAGGCAATGTAATGCAGCTACAGTGGGCGCTTAATCTAAGTAATGGGTAGTTGATTGGGGTGCTTTGTTAGGCCGTGGTGAGTGTGTTTGATGACCTGTGATTATACGGGCAGTGTGTTGACTGGAAGGAGACCCCCTACTAGCAGCAGCAGGCAGGGAAGCCCACCACATCATTACAGTGAGTTGTTTTGTCATGGAGGTAGAGCTAGACCCTCATTAGAGCCATTCGTAGTTCACACAGCTCTCATATGGTGTGCAGTTTCTCTCTCTTTCTCTCTCACTCTCTTTCTCTTGCTCTCCCTTTCACTTGCCCACTCCATTAACTGCTGAGCTGTTTGCGCTGTAAAGCTCAGAGTTCAGCCACCTCAACTGTCCAGTATCACATGTTGACAATATCTGTATCATTTGCAGTCTGCCCTACAGACTGCATCACTCAATTTTGATTTGATGCTGTTTGTCCTTGACTTAACCTCTTGCTGTCACTCAGATTCATGTCTCTGTCTTCTCTCAGGCCTATGCAGAACCTCCCCCCTTCCGCCTCACTACCCAACAGAGTCTGTCTGGGTAGCATACACCAGTCTGCCAGACAGATGCCTTTAGCATCATTAAGGCTCTCACAATGTCAATCATCAGCCAGAATCATTGGGCACTGCTGTGCTTGCCGCTGCTAGACCACACAAACCTAGACCTGAACTTGACTGCACTCCACTGATCTTTCAACCTCCATTTCCCATCAACACACACTGATATGTAGAGCTGTCACACATGGAATCGTATCTCATCTAGTCAAGAAAAATGTCCTGATGTGCTGAGTGGCCCAGCTGACCATTTTTCACAGCTGGATAGCTCCACTTGTAGATTTCAGTTTGGTGTAATGGATACTGCAGACATACAATAGTGGGGAATCTATTGTGTGAAATTCAGGTGAAGAACAGAGGCCCAGTAGGGCTCCTGATGAGGTGCTCTTACAGGGCCGCTAGCATGCTGGAGATGCAGGGAGGGCTGTACCCCTCAACAGACTCCCAGTCCTGGCCAGTGATGGAGAATGGCTGGCCAGCTGCTGTTTCATGCTAGATTAGCCCTCCTGTGGTCAATTTGCTTTTCCTAATGTCAGCTCCCCTCTGCTGTCGCCTAGCAACTACCACTGCAGCCAAGAGGCCCAGCCATGCATACAGAATTTCACCTGCTGGTTGTGAGGGATGGTGTGTGTGTGTGTGTGTGTGTGTGTGTGTGTGTGTGTGTGTGTGTGTGTGTGTGTGTGTGTGTGCTTGTGTAAAACAGGGCATGCTGTGCTTGTGTGAACTGCCTCCAAATGATCCAAATGCCTGCCTTCTACAGGAATACCAAAGTAGCCTGCTCCCTACTTTTCTCTTCTCAAAAGAATGTATGGCAAGATAAAGAAGAAAAAGGAGTCACCCTCCTCTTCTCCTTTGGATTGCATGGTTCTTTGTGGTTGCGTGCTTGCTCCCTGTGCTTTCTCTGTCTCTGAGTGTCTTATGAAGTGGTCTGCTGTATATGTTAGAGGTTGAGATGATACAGGATGCATGTGTGAGCTGCTCGCCTCTGCGCTGTGTCGCGAGTGTGAAGAAGGGTTATAAAGAAAGCGCCACTTGATTACATTTGCAAGGCATGAGAAGAAGTGAAGGTCAGTGAATTTGATAGCAGCTCGATACAGCGCTCTTGCAGCCGACCTGGTTGCTGTTTTGCTGAATGCATGTCGATGCATGTTGATGCAGACACAGCAACTATCTCACACTGGCTGCAGTTTCCACTGTTTCAAAAGCAGAGTTACTTTGTTGCTAAGCAAATCACGGCAATATTGAGTGCAAAAGACCTGTGGAATGGCAGTGAAAGTTAATATTAGAAATGTGAGAGAATGGCTTTGTCTCTAGGCTGAATATGCGCAGTGATAGTAAAATTTTTTAAATACAGTTGCACCTTGATTGCATAAAAACTACAATACTTACCAGACAACTGTAGTAAAGTCAGGGTATTATGTGCATTGTGATCAGAGGGGTCAAGATCTGAACTCTCCTAAGCTGCTCATTCAGTTTGATTATGATTGACCTACATTGCAAGACTGAGAAGGGTGGCTCTTCTGCAATGGTAACAAGGCCTGATTGTAAATACTACAGTAGTAGAGCAGTTCACATTCCTGGCCCTCTTCACCCAGCCTTTGACAGAAGTGCTTTAAAAGCACTGGAGCCTGATGCAATGGCCCATGGAGCAGGACCAGAGAGCTGTTGAAGGGCCTGACCATTGCCTTGTACCTCTACTAGCTCTCTAGCTTTATCAGTATGAGTGGCTCATTCACTCCACACCTCTGGTCTGATCACTTAAAATGGCCTCCACTTTAAATACTACCCACAGCTGCAATTACATCCATCCAGAGAGAGAACACACCACATCACCTGTTTAGTGAAATTAGCTCAATCATTTGCTACTAAATCCGATGTTAATTCTGTAGTGATATTATATATACTGAAGCTGTTTGTTTACATCTACTTTTGGGTATTCAGTGTGCCCTGGATGTCCACGTTGGATGTTGAAAGAGAAACACTACACTTTAGAGTTAATAAACTTTATTAGTTTGTTTGAGGTGCATGAAAATTAATATAGCTCTCTTTGTTGTTGGGATTTGGTGAGATTTGCAAGCATCAGAGATCGGTATTTATGTGTTATATTTCCTCTATTTACTTTTGTTTAGTTTTAATGAGTTTTACTTTTACTCGAGTAAATAAAAGAGAAAAAGAAATGCTAAATCCTAATATATATAAACCCATATGGAAAAGCAATATATTTCAAAATAAATTTTATAAATATATTCTATATGCACAAAAAAATCCCCAAATTTTAGATACGTTTTGAACTATTGTTCCAAATTTATTGCAATATAAATAATTTATTTGCATAATATTGTGACTATATTATACTATACAATATGATACATTACTGTGTCACGATTCCCCCTGTTGGCCAGCCGTACCATGGCTGGATCTGGCGGCCTCTGGTGGCCGAACACTGGCA
>JAFFST010048337.1:44747-64689 GCA_022414735.1 Noturus placidus | reverse complement strand
AACCTCTGTCGTTTTGTGTCCAGGCCCAGCGACGGTCCAACCTGGAATTAACTGGGCGGCATCCAGTACGACAGAGACCAAAGGGAGAACATCCTGTGTTCCGGAGCCTCGGTGGGAGGCGTCAGATGTTCCTGAGCCAACAGAGGCTGCACCTCGGACTCCATCTCCGGGAGGGAAGTTCCAGCCCTTGACTACGCGGCCAGGACTGCCTCGGCCCCTGGATTCTGCCTGGAACTTTCTGCCCCGGGGACCGGGACCGCCAACGGGGGCTCTGTCTGGCAGCGCTCCGGGAGGAGCGCCTTGGGGGGGATCTGTCACGATTCCCCCTGTTGGCCAGCCGTACCATGGCTGGATCTGGCGGCCTCTGGTGGCCGAACACTGGCAGTGACCATCCTCAGTGTGCCGTGGACTCCATTTCCCAGCAGCCACTGCTGGTCACGTGGGTTCACTCAGGGTCACGTGGATGCTGACACCTGTGCCTTGTTTTTGTTAATGAACACTGGGGTTGTATATATAGTGCTAGTAGAGCACAGAGTTTTTGTCTTTCGTTGTGTGTGTGTGAATAGATTTAGACGCCTGTCACAGTGCTTAGATAATTAGCTGGAGAAGTAAGCTTTGTTCCTTGTTCATGTGCCTGAGAAGCAGGTTTTTGTTTTCATGTTTTCTTAGCTGAAGTATTTTTGTTCCTAGCACTTTTTCTGAGTTTCGTGCTGGCATTTGTATTATTTTGTGTGGATCTAAAGTTTCATTTAATAAATCAGCGTAAAGCCAGTCTGCGCCTGTTTCCGCCTCATTCAACCGAACGTGACATACTGTCAGAGCCATATCAACTTACAGTTCTTGCCTGGTTTTCCACTTAAGCTAAACAGGATTGAGCTTGAACACTATTTGTATGGAGACTTCCAGCACTGTATTTTGGATGAGATATTAAAGGTCCTGACCCTCTTTGGTCATTAAAAAAAAAATCCCAGGACACAAGAGTAGGGGTATAACCCTGGTGTCTTTTTCCCCCATTGGTCCTTATCTATCATGGCCCCAGTGGCCCTTACCTAATAATCTCCATCTCTGAATTGGCTACATCATTCTCCTCTCCTCTCCAATAGATGGTGTGTGGCAGGTGTTCCGGTGCAGTATGGCATCATCCAGGTGGATGCTACTGTCACGCCGGGGCAATGGGAGGAAGCAATTGCAGGAGGAAGCAAAGTGCCGAGAAAGCGCGAGGCGGAAGGAGAGTAGTAATAATGCAGGATAGGTTCAGGCGATCGGGCAAACAACCAGGAAAGGCGAGGCGAAAGCGCAATCATACTAATACAGGCGAGGTTCAGGCAATCGGGTAAACAAACTAGGAAAGGCGAGGCGGAAGCGTAGTGACAGGGCGAAAAACGAGGTCAAAGTTAACGGGGAGTCAGAAACGAATGAAATAGCTCGGTAACGCTAGGAATGAGTCACTAAGACGTATACTTTGCGTTCGTGATGGGGTTTGACGGGAATTTTTACTGTTGGGAGATGTGAGCATGAATGGGAACAGGTGTGTGTCCTCAGAACTCAGGAGAGGGAGAACGCATGCGGGAATGCGGGGATTCTTGGGAGGTGTAGTTTGGCGTAGTGCGCCTGCGTGGGAGCAAGGCGTGTGTTGTTCTCTGGGAAATAGAGTTCGACGCGGGCGGCGTTGTGACAGAGCCCCCAAGGGCTCACTCCGGGAGCCAAATTCCTTCTTGGTCTACCCCGTGGACGTGGGGCTGGGAAGGCTGGCTGTGCTCTGTGGAACTCCTGAAGAAGCTGTGGGTCTAAGATATCCCTCCGAGGTACCCAGCACTGCTCCTCCAGTCCATAACACTCCCAATCTACCAGATACTCCAATGCGCCCCCTCTCCTGCGTCTGGATTGGAGTATCCTTTGGACCTGGTAAGCTGGCTGTCCGTCGACTTCTAAGGGAGGAAGCAAGGCTCCGGAGGGCATCTCTATTGCTAGTGGGCCATTCACCACCGGCTTGAGTTGGGAGACATGGAACGATGGGGACAGGCGGCTGTGACGTGGTAGGTCCAGGCAGTACGTCACCTCGTTGAACCGCTGAAGGATCTTGAAGGGGCCCGTGTACCTGGGAGCTAGCTTCTTCCCACTTGAGGGTTGCTGCAGGTTTCGGGTGGACAGCCACACCCGATCTCCGGGTTGGTACTGGGGGTTAGCACTGCGATGACGATCTGCCTTTCATTTATAGCTCACGGCGGTGTTTCGTAAACTATGTGGGTTTCTGCCCAGACTTGTTTGCTCTTCTGGAACCACTGGTCTACTGCCGGGGATGGAGTGGGAGTGGCGTTCCAGGGGAACAAGGGAGGTTGGTACCCCAGCATGCACTGGAATGCGGTGAGCTTAATGGCCGCATGGTGAAGGGAGTTCTGGGTATATTCGGCCCATGGTAAGAAGGTGCTCCACTCCTCAGGGTGGTGGGAGCAATATGTGCACAAGAACCGGCTCAGCTCCTGGTTCACTTGCTCCACTTGCCCATTGGTTTGGGGGTGATATCCTGAGGAGAGGTTAATGGTAACACCAAGTTTGGTCATAAACCACGCCCATGCTCAGGACGTGAACTAGGGTCCCCGGTCACACACGATCTCTTCAGGTATGCCGAAGTAACTGAACACCTGCTGTAATAGGAGTTTGGCTGTCTGAAAGGCGGAGGGGAGTGTGGGTAGTGGAATTAATTGTACAGCCTTAGAAAACCTGTCAATGATGACGAATAGCACCGTGTTACCTTGGGAGGGCGGTAAATGCGTGACAAAATCCATGGCCAAGTGAGACCGTTCAGGGGTGTGCAGGGGTACCAGTTTACCGGCGGGGAGTGACCGCGGGACCTTGTGCTGGGCGCACGTGGAACAAGACACTATAGCCTGGGAGATGTCCCTCTCCATCACAGGCCACCAGTACCTCGCCAGAAGGAGATGCAGGGTGCGGCGCGCCCCAGGATGGCCTGCCCCATGTGCGGTGTGGGCCCAGGTGATGAGTTCCTGCTGGTTCTCCTCGGGGACAAACAGACAGTTCTGTGTGCATTGCCGGGGTACCTGTGACTCAGGGACCCTCTCCAGGAGTTGGCCCAACTCCCATTCCACGGCGTTGCTTATGCAGGCAGGGTCGATCATATATTGGAATTCGTGACGGGAAATCCTGGCATCAGAGGACGTCTGCCTTCGAGACGTATAGCCATGTTAATAAGGGCATCCAGTGTCCCCTCATCGCCGCGACACGCCAGCTCCTTGATGACGTCGGCGTTACGTCCACAACGGAATGTGGTTTTCAATGCTGGCTCATTCCATCCGCTCCAGGCCACCACGGTCCAGAACTCCAGGGCGTAATCAACCACACTGCGGGAACCTTGGGCTAATGCCAATAGGTCCTCCCCGGTCTCACGATTGTCTAGGGAGTGGTCGAATACCGTAGGGAACCGGGCGGTTAGGTGATCATAGGAGCGGGCGCCGCCCCCTTCCTGTTCCCACTCCGCAGAAGCCCAACTAAGCGCTCTTCCGGTCAAAAGATCCATAAAGTGAACAATCTTCTGCTGCTCCGTCATCCCAGGATATGTGGAAAAGAATAGGGTGCACTGAAGAAGGAAACCCCGGCAGTGTGTGGGTTCCCCATCATATTTCTCAGGAGCTGGAGTAGGAGGTAATCGGGGCGTGGAATGCGCTTGGGTGGACTGTACCGCTTGTCGAAGCTGCATCTTCAGAGATTGCCACAATTTGCGTGTCGTGTTCGCTAATCAGGCAACCATGTCCCTTAATGGCAGCTTACCATCAATGATCTCCTGCTGCTTCCATAGGAGGCGAAGTATTCTGGCACGACGGGGCGGTGGGAGGAAGCAATCGCAGGAGGAAACAAAGTGCCGAGAAAGCGCTAGGCGGAAAGAGAGTAGTAATAATGCAGGCTAGGTTCAGGCGAACGGGCAAACAAACCAGGAAAGGTGAGGCGAAAGCGTAATCGTACTAATACAGGCGAGATTCAGGCGATCGGGCAAACAAACTGGGAAAGGTGAGGCGGAAGCGTAGTCACGGGGCGAAAACGTTAACGGGGAGTCAGAAACAAATGAAATAACTCGGTAACGCTAGGAACGAGTCGCTAAGACATATACTTCGTGTTCGTGATGGGGTTTGATGGGAATTTATACTGTTGGGAGACGTGAGCATGATTGGGAACAGGTGTGTGTCCTCAGAACTCGGGAGAAAGAGAGCGCATGTGGGAACGCGGGGATTCTTGGGAGGTGTAGTTCTGCATGGGAGTGAGGCGCGTGTTGTTCTCTGGGAAATAGAGTTCGATGCGGGTGGCGTTGTGACAGCTACACACTGGGGGTGGTTGAGGAGATTTCCCTTCATACAATGGAAAGCGCTTTGAGTGCCTGGAAAAGCGCTATATAAATCTAAGGAATTTATTATTATTATTATTATTATTATTATTATTATTATTATTATTATTATTATTATTATTATTATATAAACATACTAATACTATTGTTTACCAGGGACTTTGGATATGGTAAAGCTTATAGTAGGGAATGTTTATTACTAATTTATGTTTATGTAATATTTATGGAAGGAGGTTTATAACAGTCAGAATTTCTTCAGGGAAAAGGACGTTTTGTGGTGTCTCAATACTATGACAAGTTGCATCTTTTTTGGTCTTAATTTCAATTGAAAGAAAAAAGACAATTTGGTGAGGAAACGAAGGTTTATAACTGCGTAAGAGGTGTTAGAGGAATAAAAATGAAGATATACGCTTATTATTGTCCTATTACAGCACACTTACCTCTAACATCAGTGCTTGTTGTCAAAGTATTATTATAAGCTATTATTAAGAAAAATGCTTTAATTTGAGTTGAACCTTTCGGCTATACTATGCATGAAATGCTGTTGTATCCATGAGCTAGTCAATGTGCTGAGACACTGAAAAAAAAAATTCTGAAAGAAGGGGGATAGGTGAGAAATGTGGCTTTGCATTCAGTAGGGGTCTGTGTGTGTGTGTGTGTGCGTGCGTGTGTGCGTGTGTGTCTTTGATAAGAGGTGAACATGAGGTGAGCTAGTGTTGACCTAGAAAGGAAGTTGCATTTACAGGACAGCTAGTCATGACAGTAGAGAAAACAGAATTCTTGCTAGTCACCAGCTGTGACAGAATATGCTGTGTGTGTATGTGTGTGTGTGTGTGAGCATGTGTGTGTTTGTGTGTAAGATTATGTTGGATGCATTTGCAGTGTACATTTACATTTACATTTACATTTATTCATTTAGCAGACTCTTTTATCCAAAGCGACTTACAAATGAGAGCACACTCACACTCATTGGATATACTGCTTATGAATATGTAATAATCTTTGCAAAAGTCTGAAGTCTATTTGTAATGCATGTGGTATACAGAGAAATTAACGAGGGGAAAAAACACCACAAACCACCAGAACAGCTTTAAGAATTGTGACTTTGTATACGCATTCCTGTCCAATAGTTCTAAACCAAAACATTAAGCATTGTCCTCTACTCTCTTCCATTCCAACTGGGCTTTTGATTGCAACTGCAGTGTGCTTAACGGCTTTTTGTTGTTTCTTTCTAGAGTTACCAGATTTGGGTAAACACAGGCAGTAATTTGAGAACCATTATCTGAATTAGATGATGATACATCATTAGTGATAGGGAACAGAGAGTAGAGCGTGGAAACCACTTTCTTTTCTTCCCAGTGGTATCATGGCCACCGGTTTTAGACTGCCTATGGCACAGCTCAGATTGAAGGTTAATGCTTTATTTAATCGCCACCCCTGGGTTGCACTTGGATGTTTTTTGTCTGCAGACGAATTGCTGATGCCATATTGGATTTTCAGCAACAGGCTGGCCATTTATAGTATTTTCATCGAAGTGCAAGAATCTGAACGGGTCTTACAGTGTTGACAGGTGTGAAAATCCATAAGAGCATAGAACATAAAATTGTGTGTTTGTGTGGGAGTGGGTGGACACCTATATAACATTTATAAAAAACGTTTGTAACCTATGTTTTGAGACCAGACAATATCTTTTCAGGTGAAAATCTCTGTGCGGCAATGGCTATTTATTTTCCAATAATGAATAGTATTCCAAGACATACAGATAAATTGTTCAGTTGGTACACAGTAATAGCTCAGACATTGCATTATCTTTAGACGAGAAGATGACCTTTTGAGTCACAGATTTGATAAAACATTGTTATATTTTATAACTTAAATGCTTTAATCCATACGTGGGCAAGTGCCTCATCATCACAGGATTTCGTGGAGTTTTTTGTGATTGTTGCGGCAAAAAATGCTTGATTTTGCTGTTGCTTTCTTTCTGCTCAAATCATGTTCATGTAACTTCTAACTCATTTAGACATTTACACACATTGCTGTCCTGCTCAGCAGGAACATTAGTTTTGATTGTTATTGTTTCAGGTTTTTTTACAGATAAAACAAAATGCTGTATATCAAATTTCCCCTCACGCTGACTGTGAGCTAGTGTTTGGCAGAATTGGGACTTATCAGCCAATGAGACACGAGTATGTCCATGTGTTTTCCTGTAAACCCTGTCTGATTGATCTTGCCTGAAGATAAAATACAACACTCCGTTCACAGAAGATAGAAAATTATAACACTGCTGTATTCTTTTATTGACGTTCTATTACATAGTGACAAAGCGCTCCAAGTGGAGAATTATTTGTGGCTGAAGAAAAATCTTTGCAGTTACAGCTCTGAATGCTCAGGCCAGGCTTGTCCATACAGGATTTTTTTTGTGCATGATTATTGCGGCCAAAAATGCTTGCTGCTTTTTCAAAATGTGTGATGCAGCTTGCAGAGTTTTTTATGCTTTATTTGTGGAAAACTACTCAAATTGATGAAATTGCAAATGCACAAAATTGTTTTGCACGATCTATTGCAGTGATGTTTGTTGGTAAATTAGACCTTTTAGCTGTACTCATGTTCGACGCACTTGAATCGATGAGAGCTTTAACTGAACGTGTGTCTCAAATGGCGCATTTTGGTGACGTCACATGACACGTCTTGGCCCAATTCTGTTGTAATTTTGAAAAATCGCAATTTCTTATTTTCAAAATTACAACAGAATTGGGCCAAGACGTGTCATGTGACGTCACCATAATGCGCCATTGTAAATATTGCAACATTTCCTTGATTTTGTGTTTATTTCTGCGATCGCAAAATTGCAAAATCCTGGAGGGACTAGACAGCTGAACGTTGCACTGAACTCAGTAGTCATATGGAACTTTAAACTTCTCAATTTATTCATCATAGGATGTTCACTAGTATAATGTGGATTTCTCTAGCAGTGGAACCAAAAGAAAACTCACCCAGTTTCCATGCAATATCACCGCATGTATTTCAGCTATCAATCGTAGAAGTCATCACTTCTGATGAATATTGTAGACAACGAAGGAATTAACCCTGCCGAGTGTGTGTATATGGTTTATACTTTATATTGTTTAGTGATTTATCTTAGCTTGAAAGAATCCAGATACATTCTCAGGCACATATAAGCAGTACATTACATGGATATAGTTCAAAACTGGATCGCCGCAGCAGAGTACAACTCTGCATTGCTAAGAAGCAGTATTGCCACGAGCCACTTTGGCACCCAAGTTTCTTGAGCTGATGAACTATTTGTCTAATCGGTGCCTCAGACCATGGCAGTAAAAAAACAGGTCTATTGCTGATTGTGCCAATGGGCTCATAGACTGTAGTGGATGACTGAAGACCTGGCTCTTGGTCCTGCCTCAGTGTGTGTTTGGAATGCAGAACGAGCATTCAGGGGCCTTTGAATTGAGGTTTGGCCCAGAGACTTCACTGTCATCTGTGACAGATGGTGGAAAACAGCGAGTGCTGAGGAGAGATATTCAAATCTGATCTTGGAGAACATGAAAAAGATTCCTGGCATGCGCAAGAGAGATAGAGATTTTGCAAAATCCTGATTTGATGGGCACAAATAAAAAAAGACTTTCGGGAGCTATAATGAAACATATTGCAAGCATAATTTAAGTATATTGTTTAAACTGCACTGTATTTGAATGAAATGTTTTGGCTGAAAATGAATAATTGGTATACGCATATTGATATTTCATGTACTCAGAGACTTTAATTGCTCTATGAATAGCTATTTATCAAAATTGAAACTGGAAAGTGAAATTGCATTTCCTAAACTGAATAGAAAGGTTCTATGTGATATGCATTAATAGTGTCAAAACGATAATTGAAATATCACTCACCTTGCATTCACATTCTAACTGAAATTTCATTATTAATAACTGCATGCTAGAGAAGTGGCAAAATTCAAAGGTGAAGAGGGAAGCAATATCTTCCATGTTTTCCATTTAAATAGCTATTCTGTGCACATTATCTGGATTTGTAAAGTGTGATATGTGTCAATTAAATTTGATTGTCAGCTCATCACAAACTGTCCACGGAACTGAAATGTCAGTAGTACTATACCAAATATGGGGGGCATGCTGGCCTTGTACCTCCAGGGATCAAATCCCGCCTCCGCCCAGTGCGTGGAGTTTGCAGGTTCTCCCCATGCTTCGGTGGTTTCCTCCCCCAGTCCAAAGACATGAGTTTTCGGCTGATTGGCATTTCCAAATTGTCCTTATTGTGTGAATGTATATGTGATTGCACCCTACGCTGGGTTGCCACACCATCCAGGGTATCCCCAGCCTTGTGCCCCAATTTCCCTTGGATAGACTCCAGGCTCCCCACAACCCTGTGTAGGAAAAGTGGTATAGAACATGGATGGTTGGTTTATACTAAATATACAAATATGCATGTCAAATATAGGATGTTCCTACCTTGGAAAATGTATTGTAGGTTTAATAACACTGTCAGTGTAATGTTCCAGGATGACAACTAGGATGCATAGGGTGACTCGTTCATTGATCATGATGGAGCATTGTGGCACATCAACTGGCCTGCAAAATCACCAAACTTCAATCCCGTAGAAAATGTGTGGCATTATTTGCTAGAGCAGGTACAGGACACTGGTGGCATCCTGACATGATGTAACCTAGTATTAGGAAAAAAATGATGCAAGGCCCAGTTTGGTTTGGGGACCTGACTGTTCCATGGACTGAGCTAGGAATTCAGAGATAACTCAGAAGTCTGTTGATTTTGCTGTCTACTCCAAGTGTCCCAGGGTTTCATCATGCCCAGTATGTCAGTATTGGGTTCTGCTTGGACATGAAGCACAAAAGACAATCTCTGATTCTGGCCGTCAACTGACCATCCGGTTTATGCTATGTTACGTTTGCTCAGGTGCACTGTAGTGACATTGTATAATAAAGTATGTTTATTTATGGATGCAAGTAAAGTCTGTGAGCTTTTATTTATTTATTTATTTATTTTTTACCTGTGATACAGTTCATTACAGTTACAGTATATTATATTATATTCTTAAAATAATTATGAAAATTGATCTTATACTTATATTTCACATAGATATTGATAAACAATTGTATTATGGATAACAATAATGGATCATTCTTATACCAATTGCTCCTTTGTCTTTGAGTTGGCATACAAGAGACTGAAATTAAAATCGTGACAGAGAGAGATAGTGGATGTGTACAGGACCTTCGGAGGTGGTCACTTTCACTTCATCTGTGAAAACACACACTCTGGTAGACCTGACAGGTCCTTTAGAGTGTCCTTCTTCAACATCTCTCACCATGGTCTGAGACAGAGTGTGTATTATAGGGCCACATGGGGCAAGGTTTAGGGGCAGACAAAGCTACACTATGTTAAATGTGAAAAAAGCCCTGTTCATTTCTGTAACCTTTCATGGAGTTTGTATTATATGTTTTGACTAGACTGTGAGTAATAAGGCCAGAAAACATTGGGAACACTCAGTACTATAGTTTAGGTGATTGAACAAAGCCTATCAATAGAAATTATTGACATTTTCCAACTGTCATGCAGTCATTAGTGTAACAGTGTCACTTGTTCAACAAATTATTTATCAGACTTTGACAGTTTAAGAAGACCTCGAAAGTATTTCAAAGGAGGTAAACAGACCTGGCACCATTTGTTTTTCAGTATCTCAGCAATGATACTATGTCTATTATCATTATTTTAATTGCATTGCTAGGATTTTTACTGAGTTGCCAGATCACTAGGTACTACATAATTGCAGTTAATTAACTAGCATTTTATTGTACATACCAAGTAACACTGGATGCATCTACCCTTAGATGTTACAATCAGGGCAAAGCACACAAGCATATACTGAGGAAGTGGTTCTGTAGAAATGCAGCCTTTTTGTTTGTTTTCAGAGGGTTCAGTGCAGATTGGCATAGTTTTAACCTTTAGAAATGGCAAAGTGAACACAACAAGAAGATCTATGGACAAAAAAAGCCAACAATAAAACATATGACATTCACCATATGTACACTCCTGCTGCCTGATGTGATGCTGGTGCCAGATCCTGTGGCTGCACTTGCCCTTCGGATCTGCCTGTTTCATCCTGATGCTCTATTTCTGTTTGGAGCCTTTTGCACTTATGACTCACCTTCTGTGGATGGTATCCAACACTAAAGGTTTGTACTTCTCAAAAACAATTTTAGTCCCAACACCCACCCTTGTGGATAATCTCACCTGCTTAGTGTCGCCCTTCTAACCGCTGATGTAATCATACTGTCCTGTGCTCATCCTGTGACTCCTAGTCACAATCTGCTTACAATGAAAATGCTTTAACCACACTACGTACACTTTGCCTTGACTATAATGGTTTATAATCCCACTTTCTCATTAGGCAACTACATCTAGTTCTATATTCATATAAAGCTGTTTTATCACAAAGCCTATTGTTAAAAGAGCTATACAAATAAAATTCTATATAATTTACTCACTGAAACATGTCCAGGGTCATTAAGACAGAAATTTCATAATGCTACATTAACAGCCTGAATAGGTAGTTTTTCCATGTGTGGCCTGGTTGGTCCTCAATGTTCGACCCACAATTGCCCATAAAATATTTTTTTTCTACAGCTGGACAAAATAACTATTGTTCTTTATAACGTTAGCTAATTGATTTTAAACGAAGTGCATTAGCTAGCTACATTAGTTACCTTGTACCAAATAGGGTCACAGTATAGAATAGCTGGTTTTATTTAAGCACTTCTGAACACCTACAGTTTTGCTACAACTTGTCATGCTAAGTTTTATGTTTAAGATGTTATGGCATTGGTGTCGATTGCACCATGACTCATAGGAAATGTGTAGACCTTAATAAGCATGTCTCAGTGCTCAATGCTAACACTACTGAAGTGCTCTCATATACGATCGTTTATCTACACGCTCACGTCAAGCTCTGTATTCAAGAAACTGCTTAAATGTTTTAATGTTGTTGTTTTTTTTATAAGGTTCTTGTATTGTAGGAAGATAATGTAGTACTTCCTCTTCACATTTTCACAGAGCATAATTTGCATACTGCTTTGCTTTAGTTTCCATAATAAATCAGGAAATGATTTTATAGTGTCCGGAGCCCTGCCATTTCATGTCACCTGTTCATACAGTAAGTGTGACACTGTACAATAGAATCATGTCACATAGTATCATGTCGTATTAGATGTTGTCATCAGAACATTTTTTTTGAGTACAAGTAAATAAGAACAGTATCGGACCAATACCTGATACTATTCTATACATCCTTACTGTAAACTATGTTTAAGGTGTATATTTATAACCAGAAATCTCAGCTTGAATGAGCTGTACTGTCTCTCAGCTTGCACGTGTTTTGTTCCTGCAGCAGAAGAGAGCATTCAAATTACGAGCATTCAAAGCCTTACAGAATGGAAACCTGCCTTACTGTTATTGCATACGTGCATCGCCTTAAGACGTCTGTCAAGCTGCATATTTGGTGGATATTTTGCCATTTGCTTGGTTGTTACATTAACATTCTAACATCTGTGCCACGAAGAAGGAGGAGGTGCCGAGTGACTCATATTGCCACACATCTCTGTTCATGAGACTTTCACCTCATTAAGTCTCTAACATTGTGAAGAGGCTTGGCCAGGCTGAAGGATTTTATCAGACCACTTATCTCCCTCATTGTCCTCTCCTTCATTCCCTCCTCACCTGCTGCACAGATTACACACTGAGCAAACAACTTCATCCACCACAAGTATCATTTAGTTTCTCATAACTGCTTAATATAGCCTATCAGTGTTAATTAGTATCTTGGTGTTATTAATTAACCGAATGTTCTATTACATGTTGATACTGCACTGAGCTGAAAGGGGTAGCAGGTTTAGAAGGTTGTATATATTTCGTTAAAAAAAAAAGGCTTCGGCATTTGAAGTGTGTATGTTTTTAATAATTCTCTAGAAGATATGCAGAGGGCACTATGCTCATACACTTCTCTCAACTACTCAATCTGACTGTGATGTATTATTGACTAAGGAAAGTGTAATCATGTAATAATGCACTAGGTATTTTTGTGCCTTTGATTTTGACCTTGGCAACTATGGCATTTATACTCATTTTGATAAATTATCAAATTCATATCTAAAGCAATAGCCCGAGTGACATTTAGTTCTGCCGGGGCTGCAGGTAGAGCAGATCTTCCATGAATACCTAAAAGGTCTGAGTCTCTCAGTCTGTGAAATTGAAGGCAAATGTAATAGTCATTCAAATAACGTGCAATGCGAAACCTGAACAAAACATTATAATATAACAAATGAGTGTGCTTTAAACATCAGATAAGACCATACAGCTTTCAACACCTCATTTTATTGTCCCAACATTCAAAAGTACAAATAATTCAAACACAACAGTTTATGAAAAAGAAAAAAACATTTACAGCAAGATTTTTTTTTCCATATTTTGTTTTCCAGTTTCAGAAATGACCTAAACTAGCAAGGATAACATGAAGTCATTCATCGCAGTAATTTGATTAATAATAAGAATAATAAGAATAATAGTAATCATAATAACAATAATCAATAATTGATAGTTAAGTAATAACATAAATAGGAGAGACCAGCTTGGTCCAGTGAACATTTTTTTTAAAATCTTTTTTTGTCTTTAAAGATTTATAGATTCTCAGATAGTAAACAAACACATCTTCAGGAGAAAATGAAAAATGACAAGAGCCTTGTTCCTCACTTGGCCTTCCCTCCTACACTACTGGCTGTTGGTTTCCTATTGGCAGGCTGCCACTATAAGGCGCTACGGGGGGAGAAAGTGAGCCACAGCAATTTGGGCACGTACCACAGAGGCATGGCCCCATGTTCCAAACATCCTCACCCCCCCGCCCCACATACATGCGTGCACACACTCACACAAACACACACACACTTGATCCCAGTTATACATAGACTAATGGAGGGTGATGCCATGAGCGAAGAGGAGGAAGTGACGTAGGAAATTAATTCATACATCAGAACAACATTCTACCGGGGTCGTTGCATAATTTAACCTCCCACCTGCGGTGGGGTCTGAGGAGGTCTGTGCTACCGCTCAGCACATGGAGCAGAGGATGGATTGATTTCTGAACAAATGGATGGATGATAAATTGTGTATGAATGCTTCTAAATAGCTAAAGTACTCTAACATTCACAGAAGTTCTATCTCAACATGAGCTGATGCCATACTCTCAAAGAGCCATTCACTAAATTTACCTCTCAAAATAGACTATATCATAGAAAATATATAATGGGTGTCATCTATCAAATATCATCTTCTTATAGCTATTTCACTTCAACCAGTACAATCAGTGTCAATGTTTTTTTTCTATCTTTTTTTTGGAGTTGTGATGTCATATGCAAATGGCTTAAATTAGTTTAAATCAAGGTTAAATTACATTAATCTCCACTGATTGGTCCAATGCAATGAATAATACTCAAACAATTGACATACCATATAATTAATCAAATCAAGGCAGCTGAGCCTAAAACATTGGATGCCATACAAATCCATGAGAAACTATGTTTAAGACCCACATTTTTGCATAAAGTTGGATCACAAAGCAACGGTAGTGTGTGGAGGGAGGGCGGGAAGCGGCTTTTAAAACTACACAAACTTATCACAGGTTATATTGAACCAGAACAACTGTTATAACATTCTATTAAGACTAAACTTTATTGAAAAAGATTTAAAGATTTATGTTTAACAAGACAAGAAAAAAGCAATAGCAAATTTAACTATTGACTAAGTTATGCATAGCGAGTAACTGTTTCTAGTAATAAGGGAAGAGCCTCACCCTCTTGACATTTTTTTCGTTTTTGACTTTTAAACTTTTTTATATTGTAATTTTGATATATTGGTACAAAGCACAAATGTACTAAAATTTCTCAGTGCACAGGACTAATGGAAGAGCGTCTCCCCTAGTCGTTTGTTCCCTTTAGCTCAGAAACACCCCCTCCCTGTACCAGAATCACACAAAAACACAGACAACATAACAACAAATAAATAAATAAATAATCAAGATAAATAAATAATGTAATCAAAAAACAATCAATCAATCAATAAATAAATACATATTTCCAAGAAGCAATTTTTTTTTAGGTTTCTTTTGCTGCGGCGGTAAACAAAAAAAAAAATGAGTCCAATTTTTCTTTTTTTTTCCACAAGCGACATGACAACATATTAAACAGGATTCCTCACGAGTTTTCTAAGTAACTGAACCATCACTTCATAAAGTTTGCATATGAAAAAAGACAAGCTCGAACAAAAAACAGTGACAACTCAGATAGATATAGATATTGTAAAACAAATGTAGACTATATATTATCTATTTGTACACAACAAAGAAAGACACATTTGTAATAGATCCTTTGAGGAAACAAATACTAGACTAACAAAACTAGCTAATTATCATTTAATTTTGACAAACGCTGTACACTCAGCAAGTAACCTATATGTCAGCAAGCCAAAGAAAACTTGTTAAGTGATTCTTACAAGGCCCGGATTTGCTCATCTGGCGTCAATGTTGTGAACCAGATGGGGGCCGGCAAATTGAAGTAAACAAACCGAAAACAGCAGCTCAATTTAATGCCAACATTGAAGTTTCTTTTTTGTTCTCTAAATAGCACACAGAACAACAAACTTGGATATTTAAGATATGTGACCCATGTAATATAGCACCTACAGTCGATCGCTAAAGGAATTACATCTCGAATGCAATATCACGAACAGAACCATAAGAATGTAATGTTTCCTAAATGGAGAAGTGTGTGCATGTATTACTGATATCCCAAAGACTGACGATGGAAAGAAAATGAGTGGACAATGCGTGGCCTTACTTTGGGCTCTTGACTGTGAGGATGCCTCAGGCCTGGGAAGACCCTATCCCTCGCCTACAGGGGATCGCTGTTGAACAATTACGTGCTATGAAAAATTACCTGCCTGAATTTTCAATCCTTGATAAAACCATCCGTCTACAAAACCATTGCCAATCTGGTTCTCCCCGAAAAACAAACAACCTTTGATCCTAAAAAGTACCACGGCAGAACGAACAAGACAAGGTGGCACCTGACCCCTCCCCCAACCCCTAATTAGCCAGTCAAAATATTTTTCTCTTTTTTTCAAATCCAGATTGATGTAAAAATTCTTCAATAATTATTATTTTAATCATTATTTATAAAAATAGATCTTCTTTCTCTTTATTTTTAATTTTTTTTTTTCTAAACACATTTTCAAGCAAAGAGATCTTCTCTTTGGCAACAGTGTGTGTGTGTGTGTGTGCGTGTGTGTGTGTGTGTGTGTGTGTGTGTGTGTGTGTGTTGTTTTGTCAACAGGAGTGCAAACCCATCCCTTCCCTCTCCCTATCTCCCAATCCCTCGTGAGGAAAGACGTGTTCTGTTTGCAGTACAAAACAAAACAATGTTAGAAATTTATTTTCCGTTAGAGAAAAGGGATGGTGTCATCCCTGTTAATTTACTTGGGGGATTTAATAATATACACCAAAACAAATGAATGAATGATCACCGATTTGTTAAAAAGAGCCCCCTCCCGTTCTCTTCCCAGGGAGGTGTTATACTAACGACAGTGGATCCGGATTTAAAAGAGAACAAAAGGAAAACCTGAATCAAGAGAGTACAATCAGAAGAAAGGCATTCTCTTCTTTCAAATAAGGGCGGTCTGGTTTTGCTACTGTTTACAGAGAGGAGAAATCAAAGGAACAACCACTAGAACCAAAAGGATATACAACAGAATGCCTGTACCATTTACAGGTCTTCCAAATCATTAATATTTTCCATTTTCAATTTCATAATACTTAGGCAACATTGGCTTATAGGTCCAAAGTTATATTATAAGCCATATCCAGTCCTGTTTAGTTGGTGGATTGGTTGTGTTCCTGTCTGTTGTAGACTAGCTGTGTGGGCTGAGGTGGGTGTTAGTAGTGGTGTGTTTGACGGGGCTACACGACAGTGGGGAGGGAGTTCAGGACTTGTGGGTCTTGTTGGTCTTGAAGGAGACCTGCAGCACGCGGTCGCCCAGCCGGTACCCGTTCAGACTCGCGATAGCCATTGCCGCCTCATCGTAGTTCGTCATGGTGACGAAGCCGAACCCTTTGCACTTGTTGGTGTTGAAGTCTCGGATCACCTTGACATTGTTGACAGCACCGAACGGCCCAAACAGCTGCCACAGCACACTTTCGTCTGAGTCTGGAGACAGGTTATAGACGAAGATGCACCAGCCAGTGCCGGTGTGCCCGGGAATGTTCATCCCTACTAGACTGGTCATGCTATCTATGGTGATGGGAGAGAACCTGAAAAGAAGAGAGAGAGAGAGAGAGAGAGAGAGAGAGAGAGAGAGAGAGAGAGAGAGAATAGGCATGAGAGCTCTGTATTAGAAATAAAATGTTTTTTTGCACTGTGGATAATTGGAAAGACTGGATGAGTGACCTTAGCAATTTTGCACCAGGTTTAACACACAAGGCTGTGCAGTACTCGCACATTAGTACACCACATTAACTCTACAAGCTGCCCCTCTGTTATGTTAGCATCTTTCAATCTATTGCTCCTGATTCAAGACGATTTAGAGATTCAATATCTGCTTCGTACTGAAAGGAAGGCGCTTTTGTACGCAGTCTGAAAAGACTGTACTCTAGACTGTGGGAGGGCCGTATAAAAAAACACCATTCATACAGATTCAAGCTCCTTTCTTTCACTGCCTTCCTGAGTGGCTCTATTCTAGAGCCCAAATTGCAGGAACTCATCACATTAATACCTCCCAAATTCATTGGAGATTTGGAATGCAACTGAGTAAATCTGTTCTCATTCCTCTTGTTATCTTTCCTTTTCTACCCCTTTTCTTTCTCTTGATACAGAGATTTGAATGCTCAGTTGACTTCACTTAATTGCCTTTTCCGCTTAAAAGAAACTTCCACTTTAAATAAAAGGTAAATTGGATAAAAGGTTCATTTCATATGCCACCTCTACAGCAATGACTATAGGCATTATTGGGGGTTCTTTAATTGAGATTTCCGCTTTGCTGCAGATCAGATGGCTCTGCCGAAACCTTTGTGGGTAGCGACGAGAAGGTTACTTGTGTGTGTGTGTCTTTGTGTGTGCATGTCGGGGGTAGGAGATCGAAAGAAGCAGTCAGCAGGTGGAAAATGCAAGCAATGCTTTCTAGGTGCCTGGCGTTGGGAACACAGTGTATTCCAACCCACACCCCCGGCAGCTCTGCAATGTATGACTGTGATCGATAACGTTGTGCAGACTGCAGGGCCAGCCAATTCCCTGCTTCTTGTTTTGCCAAGAATTACTCAGATATTTCATCTGTTCCTTAGCTGCCGTGCCCCAGCAAAGTCGATACGCCTGCTTCTTCTCCCTTTTGTGTCGCACCGGCCATGTCTCATTATGCAAACAAGGCGTATAATAGCGCATCAGCTTGCTTAAGTTCCCTGACAAGTAACCATCTCATAACTTCAATTATGGTGTGTTTCTGTGTAAATAATGAATCCAGCGCCATTACTCATCTCGGAGAAGAAAAGGTGGGGAGGACAAAAAACGGTCTGCATGGTAATTTGGATGCCAGTCATCTTCAGAACAAGTGTATGAGGGCCAGCCCAGCTTAACAAGAGTGTGGAGGAGGCTCCTGTCTGCTCCAGCAGGGCCGACTGTGCTCTGTTCTATCTACCACATCAAACTGTTGGACAAGGAGTTGCATAGCAACGAGCGACTGACCCTCCCGTACTGTCCACCTTCACCTGCTTCTGCTCACTTCCGCAAGCTTGGATTCCTTTGTTAATTACCTCCTGCCATGAACTCCATGAAAAGCAAAGCATCTCCCTCAGCCCTGCACTCGTTCGAGAAGAAAACAGGATCATGTGATTTCTGCACAGCTGTCTCCGCCACTTTGACAGCTAATCACATTCGGAGAAAATAATCTGCATGCGTTGTCTCTCTGTTTTGAAAGATGGGCTGTCACTTCAAATACTCTCTACCTTGTTTGCATATATTGTTTTATTGTATGGGTTTGTTTGATTCACCTTGTGACTTTTGTAATTATTGCATTCACTCCCTCCCCCACCGGTGTCTGATCTACGGAACAAATTAGCTACAATGACTTTAAGGGTAGAAACAAGCGACTCTCTCACTGCTATAATCTGTATTCTGTATTTTTTCATGAGGCAGCCATTGTTGGTTTTATAAAGTACTATAAAACAGTCACTATATTTTGCAGTCACTTTAAGGGCAATATCCTCCATCACAAAACATTCATTTTTGTTGAGGAAATGCTGAAATATTTAATAAATCATAAGCACAAAAGGAGCAAAACTGTACATGAGCAAAACCCAGGTGATCAGAGGTTGTGCTAGCTGCAGTGAAACACACTTGTTTCCTGCAGGGATCCAGGAGAACTCTCACCCCCCTCCGCCTCACTCTTACCCTGTCCATCCAAAAATAGGACGGAACATTAAAGGTGCAGGGGGAAGCGTTTACATCAAAATGCCAGGAAACGTGAAACGTTTAATGAGTTTCATTAAACGTGAGTTAATGAAACTCACTGACCAACACCACTCCCTTTAGCATTTTTTTATTTAATTTGCTTCTGAAGTGGCTTTATAGCTTGCAGAAAACTTTACAGATGTCTGATCTGGAAAAACTATTGTAAAAAAATACGAGGAACAAGCAAACAGATTTAGTTATACCTATAAGCCATCCGGGGGTCTGTATTACTGCAACAGGGCTTATGGGAGTTTGGAATAGTGGTAAATTGTATTGCTGCACTATAAAGATACTAAGCTCAGCGGAGTTTGGGCTCGAGACCCTGAATCCTTTGGCAACCACAGCTCAATACAAGTTGCACATAGTAAAACACAGAAAATACCAAAAACTCAAAATTCTGCAGTCATCAGAATCAAACAATGCATACGCTTCACTGAAATTATGAAAGGTAATTTGGATATTTGTAAAGACTAGAGTGGTTGGTGGTTTGAAATCAAGCAGAATCAAGTTAAAATCAAACTTAAGAGACAGGGAAAAAACCTTGAACTGAATCAGATGCAAGTGACTTCAGAAAATGAAGAATCAAAAGAAAAAAAAAATATTTTTTCAACATGGACATCTGGCATTCGGTGAAGTTTAATTACCTCTTAACGCCATAGGCCATATTAAGCAAATTGTCCAGCCTGTGAAGAGAAGGAGGGTTCTGATGTTAATGCAAGGCAGATGGTCTACTCACCCACTGGAACTAATGCTAAAGCCCTGACTCGCTGAAGAAGATGCCCATCCAGCAATGGCCCATTACACTGTTCAGCCCCATCAGGCATGTTGCAGAGTCAACCATTACGCTAGCCAAGAATCAGGCACTAACTCTAAGTTGGAAGGCCCACCTGATGCCTGACAGACTCAGAGAAACAGCTAATATAGCCTAAGGCTAAGAGTCTAATGTTGTTATAACCTGAGCATTAACAGCTATCTAAAATGTCTTGCTTTAACATTATAT